>JAJTUV010004597.1:0-7500 GCA_021653895.1 Mastomys natalensis
AGTGTGATGTAACAGGTCAGATGCCCATGAATGGGATTCTACTTCTGACTAATGTTGTTGTTCATCTTATGCCTGTTATGTCTTTCCAGTTATGAGTTCTTTGGTTTTCACACCCATCTCAATAACTCTCTAACTTGGCCTCAGAAATATTTTTGCATTCAGTGCCTTTCTCTTTAAACCACCACATGCATTTTTCTGTGAGCAAACTTTTTCTTGAGGACTCCTTGCATTTTAGAATGAAGTTAACTCTATTCTTCTCTGTTTCTTGCAGTGGAAGTGAAGGGATAGTCCTTAAATATTAATGATTTAACTTTAATGTGCTAGTAACTATGTATATGACATCAGTTGGAGGTTCATGAAGAAAATACAGTTTAGATGTAAAAGTCCTACACACCAATAGACAGACACTAAAACAGATGGCCTTAGTACCAAACAGAAGAAGAACTAGAGAAAAAATGTTGTCCTTTAAGCAACAAAATAATCATCTTCATCATATTTATTTGTGTCTACTTGCAAGTAACCACTCTGATTGGGTTGACTATGGCTGTTTCCCAATAGAAGGATGACATGTAGAAAACCATTGGATTTCCACCTGAGATCCAGGTTTATTCTTTCAATTATTTGTACAGAAAATTTTAATTGCACATGGCCTATGTGCAATGGGAAGGTGAATTGAGTAAAATGCCATCAATGCAAGGATAGGTTGCTGTCATCCATGTTGTGGCAACTTGGGTCACTCATGACCATTTAGAATCTTCTCATTTATGCCTTAAAAGAAGCCCAGGAAATCATTGGGTTGGAGCCTTGGTCTAACTTAAGTGGAGTTTTGCATTTGCTTGTCATTTGAGTCTTTGGAAGAAAGAGAGTATACATTGTTTATACATCTTCAGGCAAGAAAATTTCCCATCAGAATATTATGACACCAAGCAAGTGTTAGTATACATGAAACAAGATAGCAATCTCTTTGTATCTGATTGTATTGAAATAAGTCTGGATATTAACAAGAGTACAGAAAATCAGAGATTAAGCATCAAATAATTGTATGGTGAATTGCTCATTGAAGAAAATGCAAAAGCTATTATTAACATTGAATGGAAATGAAAATGCAAGGTATGGAAAATTGTGGGACACAGTGAAAGAATTCCTAAACAAAAATATGTATAGTGTTAGTGTGTACAACAAAAAAATCTGAGCAATCTCAAACAAACAGCTTAGTGATAAGCCTCTGTATGAACAAGAACAAATCAAAACTGTGTGATAAAGCATCAATGACTCTGTTTCAAAGTGCTATCCAATTTTCCTAATGTATGAGTTAAACAACTATAGCCTATAGGCTAAACAAAAAACATCGGTTATAATTTTATAAATTCAAACAAGTGTTCATAGTTCAAGTTTTATTGGATGAAAAGCTAGGCCCATTTCTACACACATTTTCTGTGGTTCAATCCTTTAACAACACAAAGACAGTGTATTGCTGATAGTCCTTTTGACAGAGAACATAAGGCTTACAAATGCTAAGGTATTCAGAATTAATTCCCTTATGGGCTAACAATGATCATCTCTGGTCTAAAAGACACGAGATGTAACCGGTTTATAACCTAGGCATTACTATCCAAACGGCTGAGCTCATTCTTCCCTCACACTGCCAAAAAGCAATCAGGAAATTAGAAAGCAGCAGATGCCACTCTCTTCTTGTACAAGATAAAGATGGTAAGCCAATGTGGAAGCTTCTAGTAGGATAAGAAAAGCACAGCATGTTCTATCAAAGAAAATAAGCAAAAACAAAAATATACACAAAGCCTTGGAAACCTTACCATTCTTACACAGCTATACATAGAGTTTGGTAGAAATAGTTTTGTTTTTTCCAATATCAGGTCTTTTCCATTAGATCCATTAGACTAAGATTCTACCTGGAAAAAGAAAGGAAAGATAGTCTAGTAGTTAGTAACATTTGCTGTTCTTCCAGAGGAACTCAGTTCCTAAGATTCATGTCGATGGCCTCTCAAATCCTGTCATTACACCTCCCGAATGCTTCATGACTTCATATTGGCACTCATGGTCACTTGGACTCACATACCCTAACACACACACACACCATGTACACACACACACACACCATATATATACACATGCATACATACACTTGCACATGAACATACACACATATACATAAAATAAAAATAGGCATTTACGGAAAGATTTCTCAAATAGCTAAGACATCATCTACAGTTAGGCATACCAAATAAAGACAGAACTTTTGAAAGAATGTTATCTGGAACTACAGAACATTAATGTAAATATATTTATGTTTCATAGAACCAAAAAATAATTTCTTATATAGAAACAATAGACAAATTAAATTAACACATTAAAGCTTATCTCACACTTTACTCCTTTGCATTCTCCATTAATAAGAAACAGCATATGAACTGAGAAATAATGCTTTGGGCTTTGAATCTATTCTCTAATTCGACTGGCTCATTCTAGGAGTTCTTGCATATACTAAGTCACTGATGTTCTCTTATTTCCTAGGTTTGGGTGCATAGCAAAAACCTGAAGAAATAGAGTAGAAAAGAGAATACATGGCCGACATGTGCACATAGACTGAGATTAAAATCTTAAATCTACCATTTTGCAGCTTTTAATTACAACACAGTATTTAATCATCTTCATTTAATGTAAAGACTTGAAATATGGGGTTTCAATGGCACCTTATATTTTAAAAGATAAAAAATGTGAACAAAACTTATATGATAACTAATAAGGTTCTCTCTATTTTTGCCTTTATAGGTATCAGTCGTAGCTGAGAAAGCCAAGCAGATTCCTATCCTAGAGAGTCCTATCTCACACTACATTGAGAGATTCTATTAACTTCTAACTAAATCATAAAATCAATTGACATTATCTAAGAAAATAAACAGGGATAATATGGATACACCTCATTCAATCAGTTGGAAGTCTTCAGAGAAGTCAAAGCTTCTTGGACCAGGAATGCTGCAGAAATAGAGTCTCAGAACCTAGCCTGACAGTTGGCTGTACAGTTATGAGACTCCACATAGCACTGATTCCTATTTTAGTTTCCAACCTAATGGCCTGGAATTCCAGTTTTGCCAGTGCTCATCCTTGTTTGAACCAATTTATTGAATCAATCTCTCTGTTTTTCTGTCTGTGAGATTCTGTCTGTCTCTGTCTCATTCTGTCTGTCTCTCTCTGTCTCATTTTCTCTCATAAATATATATGATATATATGAAACCTCTAATATGGATTTGAATCACTACACATAAGTGATACTATAATACTATTTTGTGCTGCAATAAACTATATCATATATACAATAAATTTTATCTATGTGGGACTGTAAAAAGGATAGCTTGGTTCCTGGTCGAGCACAGGCCTCACACCCCAGACCCTAATGGGAGGACAGTAGGTGTTCAGCCTCACTCCCAGATTCCAGGCTCCTGACACGCAAGCCAATGACCTCCATTAATCTGCACCTTTCAGTCACATAGGGCAACACCTCTACCATGGGTAGAGGGTGTGACTATAGGCCTCAGCCTCAAGAGATTTCCATATTAATGAGATACCTGAAAGCCAGAGGGTGTAGCCAATTAAGCATTCTTTCCCAGGCCCTCTTCCCTCCTCTTTCCTCCCTTCTCCCTCCTTCCTCATTTAACTCAGGTCTGCCCTGAGAATGAGAGGAGTATAGCCAGATTTATCCACTTTCTGCCATGACAATAAACCTTTAAAACCATGGACTTCCTCGTGTCTTTGGGGCCTGCTGTTGGAGAACCCTGGAGGGGACCTTAGATTATCAAGCCACTACTTAATCTTTCGCTGAGGACTTCTCTATATTCCTACTGCGGAGGCCACCAACTCAAGCAACCTAGCCTAGATCCAGCCTAGCAAGTGCCATACCAAGAGTCTCTACCTGAAGAGCAATGTCAGGAACTTCCCTCCTCCTTGTTCATCTCTGCTGTAGACCAGCCCGTATGCCCTCGAGTCTTGGTTTTTCCATGGCTCCCAGTGGCATCTGGGAGCCCAAATACAGAGACAACTGGCCTCTGGGTCAGCCGCCTCAGCTCAGAGACCCTCACTCAGTAGCCTTGCCCCCTCTTGGGACTTCAGACTGAGATCTCTCTATGCCTGAGCGGAGCTCTGCAGCATCTGCCCTGTGCCTTGTGAAGTGAACTAAGTCAAATTCCCATGCTTCTGCTCCCCATAGCCTTGATTCCAGCCAACTGGGGCAACATACACATGGGAACCACAACAGCCCAACCCATGACCACCTGTGCATGAGCTAACAGCCCCACATATCTATACCTAACTAATCATATACTTAGAAGGTATAAGAAAAGTTATAGACTATATACAATATAGTTAATTCTCCCCATTTTCATTCAGGCTCATTTCAGGGATCTGCATCCCTTTAGTATCTCCCATTATATAAACACCTTGAACTACATATATTTTTTTCTCCTACATCTTAAAAGAATGTAACAGCCCTAATTGATCTAACATTGAATTGCTCTTATTCTAGTATCTTAAATGTTTATTGCTAGGGCAGATGAGCATATTATTTTACAGACTATCAGAATGAAATAATGAGCTTTTTGAGCTTTGGAGTACAGTTCTTGCAATATTAACGTTCTCCCTATGTGAGCCATCACTAGTTCGTTACAACCTAATTGTTATTTCAGTGGCTCTAACTACTCAGTTTCTGAACTGATAAATACTTCTGCCCTTGTGAAAAATCCCCCCTCATCCTCCTTAGCCCTGACAATTCTTTCCAGAAGCTCCAGCACAATCTTTACTGTCAAAGGGAGGCTGCTACAGTATCAAGGTCAAAGATCCTGCTTCTCTGGAGGTCAGGGTCAATCACCTGTTCAAACAGGGCCAAGTCCCTCCAGCCCATGTGGAAAGGCAATATCTAGAAACACATATGAGGAGATGGGTCTAATTTTGATGAGATTAGAACTAAAGGTGAATCTAACCATCCACTACATTTCATTCAGCAAACAATAGGAATGAAAACACTTGGAAAGATTGTGACTTCGAAAGACTGATTGATTAGTATTTCAGTACTGTGGAGAGATTAGACTATTGCAGTCCAGGCTTTAATTACTTTATCTTAGGCTAGTTCTAAGATAGCCTCCCTCTGGAACAGCCATTCCTTTCCTACTTCTATGTCTAAACTAACTTGTTCCTAATAGATAGAAAGCTGGTGTGACTTTTTTTTTTAATAACTTAGAAGAATACTGTCTTCCACCAACTCAAAAGCTAACAGTGTGATCAAATAGCATCTTAGGCTTTTATAAAAGCTATTCCTGACTCTCTGATGTACCCAAAAATGTGTTTTAAAATTACCTTGTTTTATGGATTCCTTTGTTCTTTAAAACTACAAAATTTCATGATCATGGAATTTGAGGCAACCTAAATCTGTGTACCTGGCTCATAATCATTCAAAAGGTCTCCAGAATAAAGTGTCTTATTCCATTTATTTATTTATTTATTTATTTATTTGTTTGTTTGTTTGTTTGTTTTTTGAGATAGGGTTTCTCTGTATAGCCTTGGCTGTCATGGAACTTACTCTGTAGACCAGGCTGGCCTCGAACTCAGAAATCTGCCAGTCTCTGCCTCCCAAGTGCTGGTATTAAAGGCGTGCACCACCACTGCCCAGCTCTTATTCCCTTTATGATGGGAACTGTGTGTTGTGTTAACAGTGATATGCAGCATTTTGAAGAAGAAGAAGAGAACTTTTTCATTGTGGCAATATCAAAATCTAGTTTACATCTGCATGAAGCACTTTAAAAAATAAATATTTAAGTATTTGTAATTCTTATACCTCCCTGTTGCCACTGATCATAGCCAGATAACATTTTTACTTTCATATCCAGGGTTTTATAACAATTTCCCATACTGAAACCCTAGTCTTTCCTGAGCTGAGAATTTTGCTTAGATCACTGGAAGTGTCAGTATTGATACTTGAATGGCAATTTGCGAGCTAAACTAATTTCAGCTGGACAGATGACTCAGCTGTTAAAGATCCCCTGGCTTAGGTAAGAGAGGCAGGATTTGGATACCCAGCCAACAATTGCAATCTGGCAAAGCATAGACTTCGGTTGTCCAGAGCAAACTACCTAGTGAGACTAATCAAATAAGTGAGCTCTGGATTTTATTTGCAGACCTTATCGTTAAAAATTAGTCAGTAGAAAAATGAATAGTCCCAATGCCAACTGTAAGCCACTGTATGTTCAGATATGTGGGTCTCAATTCTTCGTACAGACATAAATGCAAACACATAAACAGATGAGAGGAAGCAAAAAAAACCTCTTTTCTTTTTCAAATTATAATATAAATACCTAATTTCTATCTTTTCTTTCCTTTTTCTGAACTGTCCCATATATCCCTCTTTGATCTTTTACAGATTCATGCTGTCCTCTTCCATTAATTACATAAATATATTTATATTTCCAAATATAACTTTCTAAGTTTGCATAATATTACTTATACGTATGTTTTCAGGTCTAACCATTTGGTATTGCATAACCCTTGAGGATGCTTTTCCCTAAAGAAGACAATTTCTCTCACTCTCAGCATTCCTTAGTTGCCAGAAGTTTTTATGTAAGATTAAAGACTTTCTCCAGATCATGTTGGCATGTCTGTTGATATTGTCTTTCTTTAGATCATGGTTAAGCAACCATGTTGATGAGACCTTATGTATGTAGCACGATATTAAAAAAAAAGTCACAAAAATCTCCTTGTTTTACTGGCAGTTACAGTTCTTCTACTCATTCTTCTGCATTTTCCCCTGACCCTTATGGTTGTTTTATAAGTGTATTTTTTGGGTATGGCCTTCAGAGTTCTACATGTTGAATGGTATTGAAAAAAAAAAGTTTTCTTGATGAGGACTACAGACTACAGTGATCTGGAATTATAAGGAAGGAGCAATGTTTAGAATGAAGTTAACTATTGTATTGTTTTCAAAAAGGTGGTAGTTATTGGGTTTTGTCCAAGATCCCTGGATTTACTCACCTTGGGTAGTTGAATAGGTTGTCAGTCCCAGACATGGTTTTACTCTGGTTTGGTAGATGTTAAGTTCACTCAGAGAACTGCTGGTTTGTGGTAAGGTGTTTGCCACTATTGCATTTTTAGGGATGTAGTGTCATGCAGGTTTTGTGGTTCACAGGTGATTATTTCTCTTGGCAGGCAGCAGCGTTTTGTTTTTATAAAATCCCTCTTGAGAAAGTGTTTTAAAACGTGGAAAAAGAAGCTGCTCAGGATGACTCTCAACCTGCATCTCATTCTCTTTCCGTTTAACATAACCCTTGGAATTCCAAGCTCCCTAAGTTTTCTTGAACCTAAATTCTTAAGGTACACTAAACTTTGCTTTCCTTCATATCTTTCTGCTTTATTCATATCTTGCTTTCTTTTTAATTTCCACTATCCATTAAGTTTCCCCAAGTTTATATACACAGCTGCCTTTCGCCACTATTGGACTCT
>JAJTUV010004597.1:12500-16610 GCA_021653895.1 Mastomys natalensis
AAATTAGGCCTGCTATGAAGGATCAAAATGACACAAAATTTTACATCACATGTTTATAAGAAGACTTTTGCATTCGTCTCTAAAATTCAGTAAGCAGAGGAATAGTGTCCATGTTTATTAAGAAATAGCAAATTTTGACAAAAAAATTCAAAGAATTTGAAACAAGAAATACTCTAGGTATAGATAATACAATGAAATATTAGCTAAGCCCTGTCTTCTGATGATTCTTTCTAATTCTGGCTTTACTTCTACTCTGATGAAAGGCATGGTACTATCTTTTAGTAAAGCTATATTCCCTCTTGGGATGGATTCCTTTGGTCCTATTACCCACATACTCCCCTCTTACCCATACATTATGAATATACCCCAAATTCCTTGCCCTCCCTTCTTTCTCAAACTTTATGATAAACAAGCATATTTCCAGGTAAAAATAATATCAAGTTGTCAAGTCACTTATGCTAAACTGATCAATTTCTTTTAGCTTTCAGTCTTTCCTTTTGGGGATATATCTTGCTTTTTAGGAAAATCTCTCACTATTTCTTCATGAAGCTGCTGGAATCCACATCTCCCAGTTTACCTGTTGCACTACGTATGCTACAATTCTTTTTATATTTCTGTAAGCCCATTGAGCTATTTTGGCCCCTCCCAGAAGACAAACAACAACAATACAAAACCACAAAAGAAATCTCTAAACCAACCAACCAAACAAACAAACGAAAACCAATATCTATGCATTGTTTAACATCCTGTGCAGAGAATAGTTCTGCTGTGGTATGTACTCACTGCCAATATGATTTTTCTTATGTTTTTCAGATCATATAATGTTTTAAACACGTCTATAAGATACAGTTATGGGTTTACAATTTCATCCTTTGTTTCTGACTGAGCTCATGAGCAAGGCTATATTTGATTCAGATTTCTGAAGCCATGCCACGCATGGAACTTTGAATAGGTAATGGTGAATGAATAATGAATAACCAAACCTTCTGTCGTATAGAATTATTTTTCTTAATACCTACCAAATGGGAAATTAAACACCAAAAGAAACAAATACCGCTTACTCTCTGGATTTCAGAGGTCGCAATGATGTGGAGCAATGAAAGGACCGTTTTATGTCTTTTGTCGACAAGTTGCTGTAAGTAGTGCCTCATTCTTCTATGGGAAGTGTTGTCCATATCTTCATGAAGTACACCATGGATGACTTACTTGTGTACAATTTGTTTATACAAGGGCCTTGGTAAAGTTTTTCAAATCCTAGAGGCATCCTGTGTATCCTTATTATATCATCTTGAATCACAGAATTTAATTTGCTTTCCCTATCATATAATGATATTCTAAAATCTCTATTCATCTTAATCATATATATTCTCCACAAAACATTCTAAACAGCATCAGGTCTTTAACATAATGTCTAGTTCTTTCCTTGATGATGCTATCTTTTAGCAGTGTCTTTGAGAGTGTCTATGTGGCCAATTTTAGCTACAGTGGTAAGTCCAGGAGATATTTATATTTTTATGGAAGGCAAGTAGAAACAATATATTAGAATGTTTATGAATGTAATAGCAACATCAGTAAATATGAAAGGTACTCATGGAAGTTTTGCTATGCAGTCCTATGTTTAGTGTTATAGATAAAATATTTCTTTCAAACTTCAGTTCAACTATTTCTGGGAGATTTCCCAGGCTTAGCTAAGACATAAGAAAACAAAGTCTCCTTTTGAAGTATCATGCCCCAAATCATAATATTTTGAATTTCTGTCTGGTGTCACTCAGACAAAAACACTATAACATATTTATAATATTTGCAAATAGAAAAGTCAAATGCATCATAAAGTAATTAAATCCCATGTTATATCTCTTTCTCAGAAGCAGAAGGGCTCACTGCATTTCAGGATAGACTTGGAAATCCAGTAACATGAGGAGAACAAAGGTTATAAATTACTACAAAAATGAATTCTGTTCCCATTATGGGTTGGCCACAATAGTTTGTTGAAGCTATTGTCTTCTGTGGCAAATGTAGCCTCAAAAGCATATTGAAAAAAATTATCATTTTGATTGTGCTACAAAATACATTTTTCATCTGTAGTACTATAAAGAGTAACCTATGAAGCCTATTCTTGGAAGTCTGATTATTGGTTTAGATGGAAAAGTTGAAAGACAATTTTACAAACTGCAATAGCTCTAGAATTTTAAAAATTTTGAATCAACCTTATTTTCCAGGATATTTCACACCCACAGGCAAGGAAATGATGCCTTTTAACATTGATCCTTTGCTGCAACCAGAACCTACTTCCATGCTATGAAAAGTAAACCGGTTAATTTTTTCTTTCATGAAGAATTTATCATATTCTTTTAGCTTCCCTGCTTTTATATTCACAATAGCTGTCACAGCAATAGATAAGAAAACATGTAAATAAATAAATAAATACAACAGAAACAAGATAGAAATTTCATGAAATTCTCTTGTAAGTGAAAGCAATAAAGAAATTTAGAGTGGCTCCCTCTCAATAGAAATCGTTCAGTAATTTGTAGATGATAGAAAAATGAGCATAAATATAAATAAGAATAAACTGAGGCAGACCATCACTAAATTAAAACTGAGTATGCTTTTCTATTTTCATTTAAAAAAAAAAAAAAGGCCAAGGGACAAATGATGTCTGTGCTTGCAAAAAGGTATGTGTGAAGTTTGGTGTTCAGTTTCATTAGATGCATGGGTTTCCTATACCTTTCCTAGAACTATCTGGTGTTGTGCGTGTGTGTGTGTGTACTTTGTATTATTTTCTGCAATAAAATTTATTATATCCATTTTATACATAATTGAAGTGAAAAGTCAGAAATACTTTTGAAAAATCATACTCAAGGGCATCTTATCCATGATACCTTATCTATAAAAAGGGCAATTTTAATTGTATTGTATAACTGCATCCCTTATACATAGATTTGTAAATTTATGTAATGTGTATAGGATTTTGTTTTATACATATGTATATGTATGTATACCCATATATATGTAAAATATATGTGTTAAGAAAATAATGTAATATTCAATATTAAATTGGCAAATCTTTATATTCTGCTTTTTTATAAAAATTGGCATATGTAAATGAAGTTTTTCAACAAGTCGCTTTAGGATTTAAATGCTATATTCTACCATGGTGTGTTTGTTGAACTGTGAGTTCTGCATGATGAAATGGTCACAACACCAGCCGTATTATGCTATTAGAAATAACTCTTTTTACTCATATTCCATTTGTACTAATTTAATTTCATTTTACTAAATTCATGTCAAAGTAGATAGATGACTAAGTTCAATAACTATCTCTGTACCAAACAGACAAGAGGAGTTAGTAACTTGCCCAGATGTACTAAGCTTTTCAATAACTGACCACACAAAACTATGTCAGAAGAAAAAGTAAGCTAATGAGTGATGCAAGCAATTTATTCTTAGTGCTGAAAAGTACACTGATTCGGATATGGATCATGCAAGTAATTTTTATAGTAAAATTTCATTATTTGAAATATATATATATAATTTATTATATAATTAAATAAATAAATTATATATATGTATATATAATTTAATCCCTGTATTAAAGAAAAATATATAAGATTATATATATATAATTTAATCCCTGTATTAAAGAAAAAGAAGCTATAAATTTGAGAAGAAAGGAGAAAGTATGGCAGAGAATGGAGGGAGAAAAATGAAGAAATAATGTGTAAATATACCTTAGAGACAGTCATTAACAGGCAAACAACATTGACTTTATAGAGGTACAACTTTGCTTTTAACCAAAGCTAAGGAATTCTTTTTTCCTACCTAAGAACTATACAGAATGTTCAAGTGAATATTCTTGCCATTTATATCAGTGCAGCGCTGACCATGAAAATCTTTTCACTAACGGTGAATGGAACCTTTCAAAATAGGACTTCTCTTTCAGTGTCAATCAATGAAGACCCATCAAAGATGAGAGTAAGATTGGGTGGCTTAGAATAACTTCTTGTTAGTTTTGTTTTATGGTTGTGATTATTTTTGCCTCTCTGGCTTACATTTCCTGTTTCCTAACCTCTCTGGTCTGTGACAATGCACTAAATAAAAATCACCTGTGTA
>JAJTUV010004598.1:0-17954 GCA_021653895.1 Mastomys natalensis
AAAATATAGGCAAAATAGATTCACAACAGGATTTGATAAGGCTTTCAAAGAAGATCTACAATCAATAGTTTTTAAATTTTTCAAAAATTAGGAACAGAAGACATATTTCAAGTTCCCTCTATGAAGCCAGTATTAGCCTAATGTTAAATTCAGGTAAAGATACAAAAACAACAGCAACGACAACAACAACACTACAAGCCAATATCTCTGATAAACATAGATACAAAAATCCTCAATAAAATGCTGGCAAACTGAATAGAGGAATATATCAAAAAGATCATCCACCAAATCAAGTTGGCTTTATCTCAGAGATGCAAGGTTAGTTCAATATACATAAGTCATTAAATGAAATAAACATACAGACTTTTTAAAAGGTTGCATGATCATCTCAAGAGATGCCAAAAAGGTCTTCTGACAAACTCTAACATACCTTCATGATAAAATACTAGGGAGAGTCGATTGCAGGAAACATACCTCAACAAAAAGGCTATATATGACAAACCCAAAGTCAACATTATCCTAAACAAAGAAAGACTCAAAGCAATCACATTAAAATCAGAAATGAGACAAGACTGCCCATTACCCCCCACTCCTTTTGTATATAGTACATGAAGCAGCATTAGCTAGAGCTGTATGATAAGAGAAGGAAATAAAAGGCATACAAAGGAAAAGTAGTTGAATTATCCCTACTTGCAGACATGATACGGTATCTCAAAAATTATACCATAAAACATTTTAGAAATGATCAACACTTTTCAGAAAAGTGGCAATTTACGAAGACCAACTTTAAAAAATTCCATAACTTTTCTATGTTTTTCTCCATTAATTTTGTTTATTTATTCACTTTACAGCCTGATTGAAGCCCCCTCTCTCCTCTTCTCCTTTTCCCACCCTTATACCCCCTCCCTTTATTCCACCACCTGGTACATTAAGCCACAGCAGGGCTAAGTGCATCCTTTCCCACTGAGGCCAGACAGCAATGGGAAAGGGATCCAAAGGCAGGCAACATAGTCAGAGACAGGCCCTGCTCCAATTGTTAGGGGACCCACATGAAGAACAAACTGCACATCTGCTACATATGTGCAGGAGCCTAGGTACCGCCCACACATGCTCTTTGGTTGATGGTTTAGTCTCTGTGAACCCCTGTGAATCCAGGTCGTTGGAAGACTTTAAAATTATTGTTTCAGTTTTTCATTATGTGTCTGCTTAAATTATTGGTTTCTTCTTGGTTTAACCTCAGTGGTTTGGACGAACCTAGGAATTCTTCCATCTCTTTATGGACTTTCTAATTTACTGAGTATAGTTTTTTTTAAGTATTTCCTTATTCTGAATTTCTTTGATGACTGTTAAAATGTTTCCTGTTTATCTCGTATTCTGTTAATTTGGGTTGTTTATTTATTTTGGTTAATAAGGCCAATGGTCTGTCAGTCTTGTCTATTTTCTCACAGATCTGGCTCATACATTTGCTGATTCTCTGCATTGTTTTCTTTGTTGCTATCTAATTAATTTCTTTTATGTTTTATTTTTTTCTTGCCATCTACTGCATTTGGATTTGGTTTGGTTTGGTTTTCTCCAAATCCTTAAAGTTTTGTCATTAAGTCATTTGTACACTTTCTAGATTTTTAAAAATACAGGGGCTTAAAACTATAAATTTCCTTCTTAGGACCACTTTTAATGTGCTCCAGAGTTGTGTTGTGTTGCATGTGGCATGTAGTTTTCTACTACCCTGCTTTAAACTCCAGGCAGACCGACCTATCAGCCCGCCCAGGTTCCCTCAGATCCGTGGATAAAAGACACACACACACACCTTATTTTAGCCTGCCTTCTTGGCTCAATTGTGGGGCACTTCTAATCTCCCCTAATCTCCCTAGGCTAGTGTGTGCCCTTCCCAGTACTCTTAGCTCAGCACCCTAAATCTGCCCTCAACTTTAGTTGCTAATTACCTTCTCCTTGTTAAGCAACCTAAAACTTCCCTCAGCTTTACTTGCTTTTCTAATCTCCCACCTAGGGAAACTGCCTATGGCCATTCTGGCCAAGATCTCACATGGCTAGTCACCTTTTTTCCCTCAGAAGCTTGATGAAAATCTCCCTCTCACCCCTTCATCTGCTAGTTTGCCTGCAGGGATCCGGAAGTCTCGCCTGTTCTGCCAGCTTATTGGCTAATAGCATCTTTATTGATGGATCAAGAACCATTGGGGAACAGGACCTTAGCACCCTATAGTGCTAAGGTCCTGGGAAATTTTAAATCTATTTCTTTTTTTTTAACCTATTCATCATTAAGTAATGTGTCATTTACTCTCCATGAATTTATGTAATTACTAGATTCATTTACTGTTCATCTTAAACTTCATTTCATTCTGCTCAGTATACATGTTTATTTCAATTTTTCTGGATTTGATGAGAGTTGTTTTGTGTCCCAGGATGTGGTCTCATTTTAGAGCAGCTTCCATGGGTTACTGAGTAGAATGTATATTCTTTGATGTTTAGGTGAAATATTCTGTTGTTACTGTTAGATTCATTTGATGTATGATGTCATTTAATTCTACTATTTACTTTTTGTCCAGATGACTTATCTATTGAAGAAAGAGAGGTACTGTCTGCATCTACTATTACTGAGCTAGACTTACTCTGTGTATTTAATTCCAATAATTCCAATAATAGTATGTTTATTATGAAAATGGGTGCACCAGAATTTAGTGTATATATATTTAGGATTGTAATATCTTCTTGGTAGATTGTTCCCTTGGTTAGAATGATGTGTTCTCCCACCAGCCTGCGGTGGCACATCGCTGTAGTGCTCGCGCTCTGTCGCTAGGGCGCTGCGTCCGTTCCGTGTTCGATCCTTCCGCTGTCCTTCGGTGGGAAAAAAAAAAAAAAAACAAACTTTAGAATGATGTGTTCTACTTTATCTCTTTTGATTAATTTTAGTATGAATTCTATTTTGTCAGATATTAAGATTTGTGACACCAGCTTGCTTCCTGGTTTCATTTGCTTGGAATTATTTTTTTCCCCTTTCACATTCATTTATCATTAAGAGTAAGTTCAGTTTTTTATATGCAACACAAAGATTGAGTTTCTTGTAGACAACAACAAAAACCATAGATTTTGTTTCTTAATTCATTTAAGTTGCCTGTATATTTTGGTGAGTTGAAGCCATTAATGTTTGTAAAGTTATTAAAATGTGTGTGTTGATTACAGTCATTTTGTTGTATTATTTATTTTTCTTTCTTGTTGTTTGTGTTCATAATCATACTTTGTCTCAGTACTTAAAACTAAATTTATTTTCTTTGTCTAGTCTCTCGGCTATGCTTATTTCTCTCTTCAGTCTGAAGTATTGCTTCCAGTATTCTCTAATAGAGATGGTTTGATAGACATATTTTTAAGCATATCTATATCATGAAAAGATTTTCTTTGATGTTCAACTATGACAGATGTAATATTTTTGGTTAAGTAGTCTAAGTTGATGTCATTGGTCCTTTAGAACTTGGAGTACATTACTCCAGGCTCCTCTGGCTTTAATTTTTCCCATTGAGAGAGTAGCTGCTTTTTGGATGGATTTTCCTTTATATAAATGTTACTTACAGGCTTTCTTTTGCAACTCTCATATCCTCTATTTATAGATTATAGATCATTTATAGATAAATAATGCATGTTTTAACTGTAATATGCTATGGGGAATTTAGTATCCAGTCCTGTCTAGTTGGTAATCTCTCAGTTTCTTGTATGTATGTATGTGTATATATATTATATATATATATATATATATATATATATGGATATGTCTTTAATTTGGAGAATTTTCTTCTATGATCCTATTGAAGGTATGGTCTATACCTTTAACCTGGGATTCTTCCTGCTCTTTTGCTCATGATTCAGAGATTTTTGTCTTTTCGAGGTCTTGTGTGTGCTTTCCCCCCTGGGGTTTCTTTCTACTTGATTCATTCTGCTTGTAAGGCCTTTACCTGCATTTTGTGATTGGATTATTGAGTTTTTCAATTCTGCCTTCATCTCAGGTTGAGTTCTTATCAGTATTTGTATCTCTTAGCCTTTCATATTGTTCATTTTTTTGTGATGTGAGTTTGTACATGAACTTGTTTCATTGGTTGTTTGTCTGTTATCATTTTCTAGCTTACCTCAGACTGGGCTGGTGCAGGAGCTTCATATCTGCATCTAGGCCAGAGAGTATGGGGATGACACTTGTGAGGTTTTGAGAAACTCACCAGGCAAGATAGGTGCAGGAGCTGCATATCTAGAACTAGAGCTAGGCCCAGGAAGGCACAGAAGGCTCTGGTGGGACTCATTCTTGGTGAGCTCAATAGTGAATACCAGTGAAGAAGCTGCACAATTGAAGCTAAGCCTGAGAGCATGGGGGTGGTGCTGGAGGGAAAGGTTCTAGAGAACTCACCAGGCAAAGTGAGTGTGTGACATGTACATCCAGGATTAGGCCTGAGAGTGTGGAGATGGTATGAACAGTCTTTGTTCTCTATGCTTGAATTTTAACTGTATTAGTCTTGTACAGATCTTGTGCAAAAACCACAGGTGCTGTGCTAGGAGTCCATGTCATATCCAGGAGACAGAGAGCATTTTACAGTATTGCTTCCCAGTTTCCACCTCATACACATTTTCTGCTTCCTCTACTGCAGTGTTCCAGGAGTCTTATGCTAGGGGAAGATTGATATAGATATCCATTTAGGATAGAACACTTACATTTATTCTCAGATTTAACAAGTTATGAATTTCTGCATTAACCTTTGCTTGTTTTTAAATGAAGCTTCTCTGATCAAGATTAAGAGCACAAATCAACTGGGCAGTGGTGCACACCAGCACTGGTGAGGCAGTCAGGCAAATCTCTGTGAGTTCAAGGCCAGTCTGGCCTACAGAGTGAGTTCCAGGACAGCCAGGGCTACACAGGGAAACACTACCTCAAGAAAACAAGAACCAACAAACGAAAAGAATAGCACAAATCTTTGAGTATAACCATAAATATTTAGAAAGCTGTTTGACTTTATAACCATTTATCAAAATCAGAATGATGGGTTTTATCCTAGAATCTATGACGGATTTTTAATTAGGTGTACAATACCAGGCATAAAATCTCTCTCGTGGATTAAATAACAAGTGCAAACAGAAGTCACTTCCTTGGCCCCATAACAGTGCTGCCACTATTGCACCAAGGGCCACATCTTGCCTGGTGGGTCAGTACTATGAGGGTTCAGCACTAGGTAAGACCTCTGATGCCTTTTTCTTCCCCAGAAGACTGCATAGTGCTTTCCAACAGTATGAAATCTGTCCAGCAGGGAGTTTCCTGGTCAGTTCAAGATTAATGTATCTAATGGTGTCTGTCTTAGTTAAGGTTTTACTGCTGTGAACAGATACCATTACCAAGGCAACTCTTATAAGGACAACATTTAATTGGAGCTGGCTTATAGGTTCAGAGGTTCAGTCCATTATCATCAAGGTGTGAGCATGGCAGCATCCAGGCAGGCATAGTACAGGAGGAGCTGAGAGTTCTACATCTTCATCTGAAGGCCGATAGTGGAAGACTTATTTCCAGGCAGCTATGATGACAGTCTTATAGCCCATACCCACAGTGACATACCTACTCTAACAGGGCCACACCTTCTAATAATGCCACTCCCTGAGCCAACCATATACAAACTATCACAGGGTCAATGTAACATATGTATTCAGGGACTAGTCATCTCTAATTCCTATTACAATAATTATTAATGGAGTGAAAGGACAGCCCACAATCACTTCACAATCACGACTTCAAAGGAGTAACACATATAGGATTCTTTGGGGATACAAAATTGAGTTTTTCTGCTTCAATATACAAAAGGTTGAATTCACTCATCCACTTCAGTGGGGGTTTGTTGATGGAGTTGAATAGTTTTGCATCCTCGTTCATGACTTATGTGTCATTTTGCCTACCTTCTGTCTTTCCTTATGACTTAAAACTACATTATATCTGTCTCATTTATTAAATTTTTGGGTTTTACCCACACTTTATCTGTTTGAGAGGAGTTACATAACCTGATACTTTCGTCTTTCAATTCTCTTTTATTCTGTTTAAATATCATTCTATTCAAATAATTTTATTATATTCAAATAATTCTATTATAGTGTTAGTTAATATGTTTTTTGTATTATATCAGTTAATGTATAATTTGTATTACTATATAAAATAATATGGTTTTAAGAAAACAGAGAACAAATTAAAGTCTTTTAAAATATTGATTTTTCTGACCTACAGCAAAAAAGTGTGATTCTTCAGCAATGGAGTCTTAATAGCTAGTTATGGTGTGCAACAAAGAATGTCGCAGTAGCTTATGTTGTTTTAGGTGCTTTTCTGGGGCAGTCATTTTCAATCTTCCTAATGCTGTGATCCTGTAATTCAGTTCCTTGTGTTGTGGTGACCTCCAACCACAAGCTTATTCTCTTTGTGACATCATAACTGTAATTTGGCTGATGTTATGAATCATAATGTAAATATCTGACGTGCAGGATATTTGATATGTGACCTCTGTGAAAAGGGCATTCAACCCTTAAGGAGGTAACAACCCATAGGTTACGAACCACTGCTCTTGAGGCCTCTTTAACCAGTAACACACAGTGCTTGGTACTGGGAATTTTATTCAATAACTCATGTGTTCCGAGAGCAGTAGCCTGGTCCACCCATGCCGAGTACCTCTGTTCAAACTCCTTTGTGTTGAAATTATATTTTAAAGTTTGCTTGCATGCTAGTTGTTTTCCTGAAGGCTTCTTGATTCTCTGTTTAGGTTGACCTATCACTTACTCTCTCCCAACCCACTCCCACCCCATCCCCCAGTTCTTTTATGTCATATGTGGCCAAATGAGTTTTTAGTCCAAATAAGGAAAAGGAAGCAAGGTGACTTTTGCCCCAGACTTCTGGTTGCTTTCCCAGGAACAGAAGTCTGCTTTACCCTGGGGCAGTGTTGAGGGCTGTAATAGGTGCTTCCATTTCTGTTCCCCTAGGAACTCCATGAAGCATTGAGAGAAAAGCATGGAAGAGCCAAGAGCCCTCTCTGTAGACTGTTGCTAGGCTACCTGTTCCCTCTCAAGCTGCAGTACTAAAAGCCCCCCTCCCTTTCTACTGGCATCAGAAACAAGGGAGAACTGTAGGGTAGCAGAGATGGAGCGCAGGGAGGGGCAGGCGGCCAGCAATATCCAACTTCCTTTCGAGTGCAGGGGGGAATCAGTATCCCTCCGCTGCTCCACATCTCCAGACCACCTTCTCTCCATAGTCCCCCTCCCCAAAGCCCTCATAAACTTTAGATTTCAGTCATCCCACACGCTGTAGTGGCGCTCCCCCAAAATGTGGGGGTCTCTAGTTAGGGTGAAGAGGGGTCTGCAGATGCCCACTGGTGAAAACCCACCCCTCCAAGAGGAGTGGGGCTGTCTCTGGCCCCGCCCACTCCGAGTCGGAACTACAGTGGTCCGGGAAAGGGGCGTCGAGCCCGGTGCGCGGTATCCCTCCGCCCCCTTCCCGACACCCTCCAGGCGAGCTGGCTTGCCGCAGTCTGCGCAGCCCCTGCCCGTTTGGTGCAGAGACGTAGGGGCGGGACACGTCTCTGCCATTCCACTCGCGCGCAAAGCGGTGAAAGCCCAGTGAGAGCATCTGCGGAGGACAGAGACCAGCCAGGAGCAGGAGAGGGACGCGGGGGAGCCCGGGGACCTGGGCCGTGCGCCTGGCCAGGCAAGTGGGGGTGTGTCGAGGGCTCCGGGCGGTCGCGCACTGCAAACCACTGCCTTGCCCTGACAGCCCAGTGGAGGCCAGAGGGTCGCGGCCTCCCTGGAGTGTGCGCGGAGCCCGGAGACCCCAGGCGGTGGGGAGAGGAGGCGAGTACCCGAACCGGGCCCTGGGCGCAGGGTAGCAGCCAGAGTGTCTTGAGTCTGAGGGTCTGGAGGCCTGCAGAGCAGATGACCTGCCAGCAGGCTTCTCCCCACCCCCAGGCCCTTCCTGGTGTTTAGGCCCAGCAAGGGATGTGGGGGAGGCGCCTATGGGAGAAATGGCGGCGGGGAGCTGGGGGTGGGTGCCCCTTGGAGGTTGCTGTTCATGAGTTGGGGGCGGGTGGCTAGCTCTGGGGATGGCTCAGCTCTGTGTGGTGAGTCGCCTTTCTACCTGGGCCCATATTCCAGAAAGGGATCCTTGTGCCCTGCATCGTGGATGCTGTCTCTTCCCACAGGTTCCTGCTTAGTGGCAAAGTCTCCTGTCAGAATAGTAGCAGTGGTGCATTTTGGGGAAGGGGAAACATAATTAGAGGGGCGATTATGAGGACACCAGAACATAAGAATGAAATGTTCATCTGCCTTCAATACAGGATTGTTTTATTGCCTTCTATATTTAGATTCTTTTACCTAATTTACTGCGAGGAATTGTTCTTGATAAGGAGTTGGCCATATATGCAGAACTCCTGGCTATATAAATATTATAACCTTATCCTATCTTTTATATTTAGGACCCATTTTCTCAACATTTCACGTTGAACATTTGTTTTAATATTCGAAAGGAGTTAAAGTAAAGGAGAACTTTTTGTTCGGGTGAGTGTTAAATTTGGAATATTTGAAATCACTATTGGATTTAAGTATCTGTTTCTGGGACCCCATATATCGTCTCCAACCACTTTTCCTAGTCCCTCATACTTTTATAAAGAAGCAGTACCAGCAAAAAAAATGTGCTGTTTCTGAAGGTGGTCATTTGGGTCACACATGAGAGTTTATAGAGATCCTTTACTCGATTCCTGATTCTTTAAAAGAGGTATTTGAACTTGGGTTTTGGAAATCTGCCCATAAACCTAATAATTTTATACCATGGTCAATATTCTTTATATTTTCCTCAGTATCTTTAGATCGACTCCTCTCCAGCCAGAGGACACTTCTTTAGTGGGAAGAATAGCATCTCCTGAGGACCCTGCTTTGTGGTAAGGCTGGCATTGATAGTACATAAGGCAAGATCTAGCTATACATGGGGAGGCTGTTATTTCAAATATGACCTTGAAATTTCTGTATTCATTAGCTTTCCTGCCTTCTTCCCAAATATAGTTGTATGTGTTCCACTATCTATTTTTATACCTTATATTTTTCCTGAGGGAAAGAAATTTAGTCCCTGAATGGGAAAATGCATGACTTTAGGTTTAAGAAGATGTACATTCAGACAGATTACAGGTCCTGAGCACATCTGAGGAATAATTGGGGCAAGGCTGACCACATGTGGGAGACATTTAACAACCTTGAATATACAGAAACATGTGCTATAAACCTTTCCACGGGTGTTCTGTCATCTCATTTCCTTTAGTGGGTTTATTCTGATGTTGCCTTTTGCCTCTGTTTTTTTTTATCCACAAACCTGTTTCTTTCTAGGTTCCTGTAGAGCAACGTTTCTCAACCTGTGGGTTGTGTCCCCTCTGGGGGACCTGGGGAAGGGGATCAAATGATCCTTTCATAACAGTTACATGTCAGATATCCTGCATATCAGATATTTACATTACAGTTCATAACAGCAAAATTACAGTTATAAAGTAGCAATAAAAATAATTTTGTGATTTACGTTCACTACAATGTGAACCTTTTAAAAGAAACTCTTTTAAAGGCTTGCAGCATTAAAAAGGTTGAGAACTGCTGCTGTAGAGACATGTAAATAGTTGTTCACTTAGAATTCAAGGTGAATATGAATGTGAGCATGAACACACACAGATGAAACCAGATCTTCCCTTGGACCCAAGGTTTTCCAGCTTTCCACATGTCGCTGCCCTCATATTCATTACATAGAGTGGGAGGCCAGTGAGCAAAGATTGTGTCAATAGGTAATTAGCAGATACTGGGTCAGAAAATGTAAAGAGCAGCCATAAGAGAGAACAGGGTATGAGGAAGTGTTAAGATTTGTGGAGGTACAAGTTTAGATCAGTCTATCAAATACTCAAAATTCTAATCCCATGTGTATTTTTGTTTATAGTTCTGCCTTTGAAGTCGATTGGGTGGCTTTTCAACAGTGAAAGTGAGGAAGGAGGAAATAATCCCATCACATCAGTGCAGCTTAATGAAACCCTTCTGAAAGCCTGTAAGTACCTGATGATGTGTACCAGTATGGGACCAAAGGGGCTGGGTGCTCCTTAGCTTCTCCCACTCCAGCCATCTTACCTGCTGTCACTGTTGTTGTGTATGGTGGAGAGAAAAGAATGGGTTGGAGGCAAATACACAAGAAGTAAAATGAGATAGCAGAGTCTTCTACTAATCCACACCTCCAACCCCACAATTCAAATCTCCTTTCATGTCCTTCTGTGTAGCTATCTGTATAAAAGACCAAAGTTGGAGGACACTCAAAGTCTCTCTTTTTCCTACTTTAGGTCTTTCTCCACTGGTAGACTTGGATTGGGAGAAGATTGCTTTCAACGGGTCTGCCTTTGGAAACCATCGTCTTCTCCCTAACCTGAGTGTGTCTTTAATTTGTCCCTATCATTGATAGAGACTATATGTCAAGAAAAGGGACTTTTGTAACAACTGAAGTAACAGTTGTCTTTGACACTTTCTGCCAAGTTATCTCTGACCAAGTTAACAAGTATAAAGATACCAACGTGGAACAAGCAGAGAACTAAGAATAAGACTGGACAGGTGTATATAACTGCTCCAATCATGACTGGTTCAAAGAATAAGTCTAGGGCGCAGGCTAAACTAGAAAAAAGGGCAGGTGCACAAGCCAGAGCTGTGGCTGAGAGGGAGGCTGCTAATGCAAGCAGAGGTGCAGGCACAAAACCGGGACAAAGGGAAAGGTAAGACAGGGTCTAAATCAGATGCAGGGGCAGAGATGAAGGCAGGGTCTAAGGGCAAGGTAGTTGCTGAGACAAAAGAAGGAGCAAGATCAGAATCTAAGGCTCTAGTAAAAGGCACATCAGATTTCAACCATAGGGCTGAGAACAAATTTGCTAGATCCACACGTAAAGATAAGCCCAGTAGTGATAGCTGGTTCTGGGCTGGAGAAGATTCTGGTATCAATTCCTGGTTCTGGAAGGGAGAAGAGGTTAGTAATAATTCTGTTGCTAAGTGTGAAAATATACCTAATACTAGTATCCAGGCCCGTGCTGAGGAGCCCACACCTAGGACAAGCCACAAGTCTAGGTCAGGGGCTGATGATGAGGAGGAAGAGAACGTTATTGGGAACTGGTTTTGGGAAGGTGATGACACTGGTTTTGATTCTGATCCTAAACCTGTGTTCAAAATAGTTAAACCTCAGCCAGTGGATGAAATTAATGAAAAAGATAGGCCAAAGGACTGGTCCGAGGTAACTATCTGGCCCAAAGCTCCTGCTGTAACTCCAGCAGTGTTAGGTTATAGATCCCAGGACTCATCTGAGGCAAGGTCTTCATATATTGTTCTGGCCTCAAATGAAGAGGAAACTTCAACAACTTGTAGTAAGAATACTCGTTCAAACCTACAGCCTATACCTGAGTATCCATTTGGTTCTGATCCTTGCGTCCAGACCTTAGATGAAATTAGACAGCAAATCAAGATCAGAGAAGAGAATGGCATCAAGCCATTTGCTTGCCTTGCAAAATGGAGTGCTATTTGGATTCTCCGGAATTTGAAAAGCTTGTTAACATACTTAAGTCAACTACTGATCCTCTTATTCATAAAATAGCACAGATTGCAATGGGTATACATAAAGTTCATCCGTTTGCCCAGGAATTCATTAATGAAGTGGGCGTTGTGACACTTATTGAAAGCTTGCTCAGTTTTTCATCCCCTGAGGTTAGTATTAAAAAGGCTGTTATTACTCTGAATTCTTCTGGGGATGACAGACAACACAAGGTTGAATTTCATGTTAAGCATATGTGTAAAGAAACTGTATCTTTCCCCTTGAATTCACCTGGCCAGCAGTCTGGATTAAAGATAATAGGGCAGCTGACTACTGAGTCTGTCCATCACTACATTGTAGTTAGCTACTTTTCAGAGTTTTTCCATTTGCTGTCCAGGGAAATCGTAAGACTAGAAATCTTGTTTTGAAAGTATTTTTGAATATGTCTGAAAATCCCAAGGCAGCCAGAGATATGATAAATATGAAGGCATTAGCAGCGTTAAAACTTATCTTTAACCAAAAAGAGGCAAAAGCCAATCTTGTTAGTGCTGTGGCCATCTTTATTAACATAAAGGAGCATATTAGAAAGGGCTCGATTGTAGTAGTTGATCACTTGAGTTACAATACTCTTACTGCCATATTCCGTGAAGTTAAGGGGATTATTGAAAGAATGTAAAGTGACCCAGAAATTAAAGAGAACACTGGTGTCCAAAATTTAATTGGCTGTACATGCCCAAAGAGTTTTGCATAATATTTTGGTAATTACTGCTCTCACATTTTTGTCTTAACATCTTTTACATATTATTACCTGTGGCAGGTTCTAGCTCAAAGCTAGAACATTTTTGATGTATCAAATACTACATCTTGAGATAAAAAAGTTTATTGATTTCTATCTTATCTAGATTAGCAGATTTTTAACATTTTACTTAAGGAAACTGTGATCCAACCCTCAGAAGTACAATGTCTCGAGGATTAGTACTGCTTAGATCTGTTTGTGGCTCCAGATAGCAAAAAGAAACTACTGGTCTTGTAAACTAGTTACAGAAATAAGGTATATGCAAAAAGATATCTGATGGTACTTATACTGTGTGTTTGTGTATATGATATATACATATATATGCCTATTGCCAAATGTGCACTCTTGATTCAAAAAAAGAGGGAGGTTACTATATGCTATTAAATATAACAGTGATTTTTTTTTTTTTTTTTTTTTTTGGTTTTTTCGAGACAGGGTTTCTCTGTGTAGTCCGGGCGTCCTGGAACTCACTCTGTAGACCAGGCTGGCCTCGAACTCAGAAATCCGCCTGCCTCTGCCTCCCAAGTGCTGGGATTAAAGGCGTGCGCCACCACCGCCCGGCTAATAACAGTGATTTCTATTCTCCCTTTATCCAACTACATCAAACATTTCATTATAGAATACAAAATGGCCCTGAATTACACACATTCTACAATATATTCATTTTAAAATTTACTTTTATACTAAAATTACAAATTGTAGACTATTTTATCTTTCATGTCAAAGAAGAAAAAGGTAAGCATGAAAAGGAAGTATTTTTTTATTATTAGTTGCCATCACACACTTAGATTGGCATATTTTACAAGTTTTATTCCTTTTGTGGTGATCTTGTGAGCTAGTTAACTCATAGTTTTATTATCTCTCATTCTGAGCATTCCCAATCATAATTATAACCAATACATGCTGTTCCCTAGCTCTTCACACCTAGCAGGCGGCACAGGTGAGTTTTCTCCCCTAGAACCTACCACCTTCTCACTCTACCACCTTGACACTCAGTCCCCCTTTTAGGCGATAGCCTTCATAGCACAGAGGCTCTTTTGGTCTTAGTAGTAGTTTAATTTTCTGATGGATAATGTCCCCCTACCAGGTTAACAAGTTTTGGCTTTCCTCCAAATTCATGTTGACTAGTCATTTGTCTGGCTAGATGCCAGATGGAATGTCTGAAATGAATATATGTACTTTACCAGGCAGTATCTGAGAAGCCAGTCTCCAAAACTTTATCGTGTCAATAAGATGTAGATGTAGGAGTTGTAAAGAAAGCAAAGCTTGATCCTATCTTTCTGTGTGTATTATTTTTCAAAGAGCCAGAATCATTCTGTACATGTTTATAGCATGCATTAAGAAAAACTAACTGCTTTTATATTTTTTTTGCAAAATCATAACCAGTGTTTTAAATGAATTATGATTTATTTACATATTACATGAAAATTCCATATATTTCTGATAGGCAAGCCTGTCTTCTGTGTTTCAAGTTTCTTTTGTTTCAATAATTTATTTCTTTATTTGCTTTTATATCCAAATCACAATCCCCCCTCTCTTCCCAGTCCTACCCTTATAATTTCTTAGCCCTGCTGCCCCTCTTTCTCACTGAAAGGGAGCCCCCACACTGGGACATCTACCCAGCAGGACTAGGCACATCCTCTCCCACCTTAGCCTACCTGGCCCAACCAGCCAGTCCAGGTAGGGCAAAGGGTATTCACAGGCAGACACCAGAGTCAGAGACAGCCCCCACTCCAATAGTTAAGGGGCCCACATGAAAACCAAGCTGCATAATTGCTACAAATGTGTATGGTACCTAGGTCTAGCCCACATATGCTTTTTGGTTGGTGATTCAGTCTCTGTGAGCCCTATGGGTCCAAGTTAGTTGACTCTGTTGGTCTTCTTGTGGAGTCCTTATCCCCTCCTACTTGTTCAATCCTATCCCCTACCCTTCCACAATACTCCACAAGTTGAGCCTGAAGTTTGGCTGTGGGTCTCTGTATCTGCCTCCATCTGCTGCTGGGAGAAGCTTCTCAGGAGACAGTTATGCTAGGTTCCTGTCTGTAAGCATAGCAGAGTTATCATTAATAATATCAGGGGTTGGCTTTCTCCTATGAGCTAGGCCTTAAATTGGGCTAGTCATTGGTTAGCCATTCCCTCAGTCTCTGCTCCTTCTTTATTTCTGTGTATCTTTTAGTCAGGACAACTTTTGGGTTGAAGATTTTGTGGGTGGGTTGATGTCTCCCTCCTCCTCTAGAAGTCCTGCCTGGCTATCGGAGGTGGCCACTTCAGTCTCTATATCTCCTTCTGGTAGGAATCTCAGCTAGGGTTCCCCTGGTATCCAGTTTATTGTGTAAATAAGATGTAGGTATAGGAGTCATAAAGAAAGTAAAGCTAGATTTTATCTTTCTGTGTGTACTTTTTTTGAAAGAGCCAGAATCATTCTGTATCCTCTTTTATAGCATGCATTCAGAAAGCTAACTGCTTTTATTTTTCCTTGCAAAATCATAACTACAATTTTAAATGAGTCATGATTTATTCACATATTGCATGAAAGGCAAATGTTTCTGATAGGCTATCCCATCTTCTGTTTCAACTTTCGAAGATTGGCAATAAACTTAACCAGGGAAATTTAGGCCCAGAACTGCAACTTCAGGAATACAGGAAGAGGAAACCAAAGTGAGAGGATGCTGTTTCATCCTATAGATGGTGTTTTCTAGAAATCTGTTTTTTCAGAAAGGTTCTCAGCACATTGAGGTTGTGGTTGATTTCTCTAACACTCCTGATAGAAATTACAGTCCCTAGTCTGAGATAATAGAGAAAAATCCTTACATGTGAGACCATTGAGTTACTTGCTTTACTATGTTCAGTCAAGAAACAAATCATATTTTAAGTAGTACTATTTGTAACTCTTGCTGCCCAACTTATGAACATTTTCCCATGTTATTTTGTCATATATATATATTCTATTTCATATTCTTGCATAGTAAACAAATTTATTCATTTCAAAAATTAGAGTACAGTATTCAAAAACTTACCTTTTCCTCTGATCAGTTATCCCTACAAATTAGTATATAATCTACCACATGCTTTTATGATATACTTTATTGACACATAGCTCATATACATTAAACTGAATATTTAAAGTGTGCATTTTTATGACCCAGCCTTTGAATATGTTCCCTACATAATCCTATAAAAGTTCTGTGAGATCTAGAAATGCAAGCCATGTATAACTTACCCTGATTCTCAAACCATCTATCCAGATTTTTCCTCAAGAGCACAGAAACTTTTACATCAGTCATTCCCTGTGCTTGTAACTTATAACAGATGGAACCTTACTGTATAATATAACCTTACAGTATATGAAGTGAAGACTTCATATGTCATAAAGTACATAATTTACTAGGTTTTGACATATGGAACCATAACTATATCAAAATACAAAGTGGACCCTTTGCCCAAGATACGTCATTGTAATGCTTTCTTCCCATCCTGAGGGAACTACTGATTTACTTTCTGGCAAGACAATAAAATTCTTTAATTATATATAAAAGATCATGGGATATTGGCTTATTTTGCTCAACAAAATTATTTGAGGTTTATCCATGTCATGTGTCTTAATAGTTCACCACATTTTAATGTCAAGTAATAGTCCACTGTCTTTACCATAATTGGTTTACTCATTCAACTGTTAGTTGGCATTGGGTTTGGATTTGAGTTGTAGATAATAAAGCTACTATGAGAATTGATGTACAAGTTGTTTTTGGATACATATACTTTTATGATTCTGAATTTTTTAAAAAATGGGAATGGAGTGTTGGGAGATTATACAGTATGTTCTAGTTTTACTTTTTCCAAAGTGGTACCAGTTTACATTGCAAAAACCAGTGCAGAAAAAAAAACGTTATTCTTCATCCTTGCTGGTACTTCCTATGATTCCTCATTTAATGTTTTCCATACTCAGAATGGTTCTAATTGCATTTGCCTAATGATTAATGATGTTGACCATTTTTTCATATGTATATTTGCACCCATATATTTTCAGTGAAGTATTGTAAATCTTTGTCCTTTAAAATATTTAGCATTTAAAACATTGCTTTTAAAAATATATTGTTGGTGTTAAAAGATAGAGCTTTGATTCAGGTCTCCCTTGAGGTCTAGGCTAGCTTTAAACTCACAGCAGTCTTTCTGCTTCAGCCTCCCAAGTGTTGGGATATAAGCATGGACCATTATACAAGTTTTGTAAGAGATTTTGGGGTTTTTCTTTTTTTTGTCTTGTTTTGTAATATAATGGATCCCAGAATACTGTTAGAAAATTGAACTGAAGATATTTTCTCATAGTCAGTGCTATGAGAAAACATCTTACAGATGTTTTGAAAAGCAGCAATTTTTTAAATTTATTTGACATTTTTCATCCATTTATGTAATAAATTTTAGTTATTTCTATCTGCATTCCCCTCTGTCATTCTTCTCTCACTCCCAATGGGCTCTTCTTCTCAACAAGTTTCCCTCCTACTTTCATGAAGTTTTTATTTTTTATTAATAATAATTATTTTATCAGTTGGAATTTTGTGTTATATATAAGAAATCGTTGTCTAGCCAAATTACAGATATTTTATACTTTATATCTCTAAAAAATTTTAAATTGTATGGTTTTAAGTTTAACATCTAAAATAATTTGAATGTTTAATAATACAGTAGAAGTTACAGGTCAAAGTTATTTATTTTGGTCAGGACAGCATCCAGAAGTTACAGCATTGTTTGTTGACAAGGTTCTTATTTCTCCACTTGGTTGCTTTTATATATCTGTCAAAAATCAGTTGTCCCATATTTAATTTAAAATTCTCCTGTGAGCACCAAAAATTAAAAAGTAAAACCTTTTAATGTTTTATACCCATATTATTGTTACTGTGTAAATGTAACAATATTTCTGGAATCTACCATGTTGCATTGATATATATGTTAATCTCAATGCCACGATGTCTTGTAATTGTTATAGCTTTGTTCTTTATCTTTTTTTCCATTGTTGTATGTAGGTGCATGTAAGATTGTATATGCATGTTTGTTTATGAAATGGCGTGTGTGTGTGTGTGTGTGTGTGTGTGTGTGTATGTATGTGTGTGTCTGTGTCTGTGTATACAATGCACATGCAGGTCTAAGGTTGGTGTTGGAGATAATCTTCAGTTGCTTTTCCACTTTATTCAAGGAGTCTCTTCATCATGAGAGAACTTTCTAGTAGAACTAGTTATGGCAGCAAGCATGCTCTGGGCATCACCTGCTTCCACCTTCCAAGGCTGGAATTATAGGTGGGCTGCCAGTGCCTAACTGCCATTTAAGTAAGTTCTGAGGATCCAAACTCTGGGCCTCACCCTTGAGCAGCACGTGCTTTAACCGCAAATTCATTCCCCCAGCCCTCAATTACTGTAGCTGATAATGTCATGAAGTGAAGCAATATTATTCTTCTAACACTGCTTTTTGAGGTTGTTTTATTTTACTCTTGATTTCGCATATGAATTTTAGACTCATCTTGACAATTTCGGCAGAAGTTCCAGTTGCGATTCAATTAGTATAGCTTTGAATAAA
>JAJTUV010004599.1:0-17966 GCA_021653895.1 Mastomys natalensis
CCTCTGCCCTCTATGGTCTCACATGGTCCCATCTAGGCCCCTCTCAGGAATCAATAACCCTCTTTGGTCCTCTCTAGGGCTAACAAGGCCCTCACTATGCCATCTCTATGGTCCTCTCTATGCCTACTCTATGCTCTCTCAATGGCCGTTCTCTATCGTCCTCCTTAGGACCTCTCTAGATGCTCTCAATGGTCATTCCTATGATCCTCTCTAGACCCTATCTTAACCCTCATTATGGCTGTCTCTATGGTCCTCCCTAGGCTTTCTCTAGGCCTTCAATATTGCCATATCTGTGGTCTGATCAAGGCCCTGTATAGCCCCTCACTATTGCCGACTCTACTGTTCTTTGTAGCTCTCTCTAGGCCTTCACTAAGGCCATTTCTAAGGCCCATCAAGTCCCTCTCTAGGCCCTCACTGTGACCATCTCTATGTCCTTGTCTATGCTCTATCTTGGCCGTCACTATGGGAGTATCTATGTTCCCCTCTAGGCCCTTTCTAATCCTCACTATGACAATCTCTATTGTCCATCTCAGCCCTCTCTAAAGGGCCCTCACTATGGCCATATCTATGTCTTCTCTAGGCCGTCTCTAAGCCCTCACTCTGGCTGTCTCTATGGTCCTCTCTAGGTCCTCTAGGCTGTCTCTATGCCCTCTCTAGTATTCTCACTATAGCCTTCTCTATGCTCTCCTCTAGGACCTCTCAAGGCCCATCTTTGGCCTTCTATATGGTCCTCTTTAGGCCACCTCTAGGCCCTCAGTATGGCCATCGCAATGGTCCTCTCTAATACATCTGGACCTATCTAGACCCTCACTAGGCCCTCTCTATGGTCCTTTCTAGCGCCCCCTCTAGGCCCTCATTATGGTCATCCCTATGGTACTCTCTAGGCCATCACTAGGCCCTCACTATTTCTGTCTCTATGGTTCTCTCTAGGACCTCCCTAGGCCCTGTCTAGTCCTCTTTAGGCCCTAACTATGACAATCTCTATGGTCCTCTCTAAAGCCGTATCTAGCCCTCACTATGGCCATCTGTATGGTCCTCTCTAGGCCCTCACTATGGTTTTCGCTATGATCCTCACTAGGACCTGCCTAAGCCCTCTCTAAGCCTCTTTAGGCCCTAACTAATGGCTGTCGCTATGATATTCCTAAGCCGTCTCTAGGCCCTCCATTATTGACATGTCGACAGTCTTCTCTAGGACCACTAGGCCCATTCTAGGCCCTATCTAGGCCCTCACCATGCTCTCACTATGGCCCTCTTGATGGTCCTCTCTAGGACATCTAGGCCCTTTCTAGGGCCAATCTAGGCCCTCACTATGGCTGTCTATATGGTCCTCTATGGGACCTATCTAAGCCCACTCTATGGTCCTCACTATGGTCCTTTCTAGGCCCCATCTAGCCTACTATTAATGCTCATCTCTATGGAAATGTTATGCCTCTCTAGGGCCCCACTTTTGCTGTCTCTATGGTCCTCTCTAGGAACCCTAGGCCCTCTCTAGCCCTCTTTAGGCCCCTAAATGTCTCTCCCTATTGGTCCTCTCTAAAGAGTCTCTAGACCTCACTATGGCCGTCTCAATGGACCTTTCTAGGACCTCTCAGTCCATTCTAATCCCTATCTAGGCAACCACCATGGCTTCTCTCATGGTCCTCTCTAGGCCCTCTCTAGGCCCTCTCTAGGCCCTCAGTATGGCTACATCTATGGGTGCCTTCTAGGCCCCATCTTGGCCCTCACTATGGTTGTGTCCTATGGTCCTCTCTAGTCCCTTCTAGGCCCTTACTATGGCCATTCTCTTTGTTGTTTTCTAGGCCCCCTCTAGTTCCTCACTATGGACGTCTCTATGGTCCCTCTAGGCTCTATCTAGACCCTCAGTATAACCATCTCTATGGTCCTTTCTAGGCTGTCTCATTGCCCCCTCTCTATGGTTGTCTCTATTGTCCTATCTAGGCCCTCTCTAGCCCTCATTATGCCTGTCTCTGGCCCCACCTAGGCCGTATCTATCCCCTCATTATGGCCATCATATTGGTTTGCTCTAAAGCCCTCTATAGGCCCTGACTATGGCCATCTCTATTTTCCTTTCTAGGACCACTCTAGGGCCCTCTCTAGCCCTATCTAGACCATCCCTTTGGTTGTCTCTATGGTCTTCTCTAGTGGCTCTCTAGGCCCTCACGATGGTTGTTTCTATGTTCCCATCTATGCCTCCCTAGGCCATCAGTAATGGCCGTCTCTACCGTCTTTTTGGCCCCCTCAATGCCCGCAACCTGGCTGTCATATGGTCCTCTCTAGGCCCTCACTATCGCCACTCAATAATACCATATAGGACCTTCTATTGTCGTCTCCATGGTCCTGTCTAGGCTCTCAGTATTTCCCCAATATTGCCGTATCTATCGTCCTCCCCTTAGGCCACTTCTAGGCCCTCACTACGGCCGTCTCAATGGGTATCTCTAGGCCGTGTCTAGGCCCTCAATGTGGATGTTTTCTATGGTACTCATTAGGACCAAATAGGCCTCTCTAGGCGCTGTATTGGCCCTCTCTTTTGGTCGTGTCTATGGTCATCTTTAGGTCCTCCTCTAGGCCCTCCCTATAGTCGTCTCTATCTTCCTCTCTAGGACATCTCTAGGCCCTCTCTAAGCCCTCTCTAGGCCCTCTGTATGGTCATTTTTGGTTATATCTAGGGCCCCTGTAGGCCCTCAATATGGCCATCTCTATGGTCCTCTCTAGGCAGTCTCTAGGCTTCACTATGACTGTCATTATGATCCACTTTAGGCCCTCCCTGGGCCCTCAATATGGCAGTCTTTATGGTCCTATCTAGGCCATTTTAGGCCCTAACTATGGCCATTTCCATCGTCCCATCTAGACCCTTCTACGCCCTCACTATTGACATCTCTATGGATCCACCTAGGCCCTCTCTATGCTGTCTCTATGGGCCTCTCTATGCCCTCTCTAGGCCCTCTCTATGGCCGTCTTTATGTTGGTCTCTATGATTGTAATTATGGTCCCCATTAGGCTCTCTCTAGTCCCTTACTATAGTAGTTTCTATGGTCCTCTCTGGGGCCCCTCATGCTCACACTGTGGCAGTCTCGATCGTCCATTTAGACCCTCTCTAGCCCTTCACTATGGCCATCTATAGGCCTCTCTAGACCCCCTTTAAGCCTGCGCTCTGGCAGTCCTCATGGTCCCTCTCTAGCCCCTCACTAGGCCATCTCTATTGTCTTCTCTAGGCCTACTCTATGCCCTCACTATTGCTGTGTCTATGGTCCCCCCCTAGGCTCTCTCTAGGTGCTCTATATGGTCATCGCTATGGTCCTATCTAGGCCCTATCTTTGCAGTCACTATGGTTGTCACTATGGTCCTCTCTAGGCCTTCAATATGGTCATATCTATGGTCCAATCTAGGCCCTCTCTATGCCCTCACTATTGCAGACTCTATGGTCTTTATAGGCCTCTCTAGGCAATCACTAAGGCTGTCTCTATTGTCCTTTCTAGGTCCTCTCTAGTCCCTAAATATGGCCGTCACTATGGGTCTCATTAAGGTCCTCTCTAGGCCCTCACTACAGCTGTCCCTATGGTATTCTCTATGCTCTATCTAGTCCCTTTGCTATGGCTGTCTCAATTGTCCCATCTAGGCCCCATTTAGGCCCTCATATGAATGTATGTATTGTCCATCATGGACTCCCTAGGTCCTCACTATGGCCGTCCCTATGGTCCCCTCTAGCCTGTCTCTAGGCACTCTCTATGTCATCTTTTTGGTCCTATCTAGGCCCCTCTCTAGGAAATTACTATGTCCATCTCGATGGTTCTCTCTAGGAATTCTAGGCCTTTTCTATGGTCCTATCTAGGCCCTCACTATGGATGTCTCTATGGTACTCTCTATTATCTCTCTAAGGCCCTCTCTAGGCCTCATTATGGATCCTATCTATAGTCCTCTCTAGGCCATCTCTAGACCCTCAGTATGACCGTCTCTATGGTGCTCTCTAGGCCCAATCTTGACCCTCACTATGGGCCTTGTCTATGGTCCTCCAAGGCCACCTCTAGGCCCTCCATTGTGGCCCTCTAAATGGTCCCTCTAGGCCATCCCTAGGCCATCACTCTGGCTGTCTCAAGTCCTCTTTAGGACCTCTGTCGGACCTCTGAAGGTGCTATCTAGTCCCTCTCTATGGTCTTCTCGGATGGTCCTGTCTAGGCCCTCTCTAGGCTCTAACCATTACTGTCTCTATGGTCCTCTCTAGGACACCTCTAGGCCCTCATTATGACCATCTTTTTGGTCCTCATTAGCGAAATCTAGGCCCTCAATAATGGCTGTCTCTATGGTCCTCTCTAGGCCCTCTCTAGGGTCTCTCTAGGCCCTCTCTAGCCCTCTTATAATCATCTATATGGTCCCCCTCTAGGCTTTCTCTAGGCCCTCAACATGACCATCTCTATAGCACTCTTTAAGCCCCATATTGGCCTTCACTATGGCAGTGTCTATGGTCCTCTCTAGGCCACTTTTTGGCTCTCACCCACGGCCGTCTATTTGGTCTTCTCTAGGCCGTCTCTACCCCTCACTATTGCTATATCTATGGTCCTCTCTAGGACCTCTGTAGGCCCTCTTTAGGCCGCTCTCTAGGCCTCATCTATAGATATCTCTATGTTCCTCTCTAGGCCCTCTCTAGGCCCTCACTATTACTGTCTCTATGGTCGTCTCCAGGACCTCTCCAGGCCCACTCAAAGCCCTCTCTAGGCCATCTGTATGATCATCTCTTTGGTCCTCTCTAGACCAGCCTCTAGGCCCTCACTATGGCTATCTCTATGGTCCTTCCTAGGCAGTTTTCTGTATCCTCAGTTGGGCTCTTTCTATGGTCCTCTATAGGATCTCTCTGGGCCTTCTCTATGCCCACTCTATGCCCTCACTATGCCATCTCTATGGTCCTCTCTAGGGCTTCTCTCAGCTCTCTAATCCCTCTCTAGGCCCTCTCTGTGGTCAATCTCTATGGGCCTCTCTAGGCCATCTCTAGACCCTCATTATGCCATTCTCTATGGTCCTCAATTGGCCATCTTATGGCCCTCACTAGTCATTTTTGTTCTATCTAACCTCTCTAGGCCCTCCTCGGCCTCTCTGGCAGTCCCATGGCCTACTACCCTAAATACTCATATGGCCTTCTATGTCCCTCAAGGCCACGTTCTAGGCCCTCATATTGCCTCACTATGGTACTCTAGGCCATTCTAACCTCATTATGGCTCGATGGTCCTTTGGCCCCCTCTAGGCCTCAACTTTCCTCTCTTGTGCTCCTAGCCGTCTCTTTGGACCTCTTATTGGCTCTATGGTCCTATCTAGGCCCTTTTAGGCCCTCACTATGGTCATCTCCAGGTCCTCCCTAAACCTCTCTAGGCCCTCTAAGCCCTCTCTAGGCCTCTCTATGGTGCTCTATGGTCCTCTCTAGGCCCTCTAGGCCCTAACCTGGCATCTCTAAGGTCCTCTCTAGGCCTTTCTAGGCCCTCACTAAGGCAAACCCTAATAGTACTCTCGGCCCTCTAGCCCACTTGGGTTCTAAATGGTCCCCTATAGGCCCTTCTAGGCCTCTCTAGGCCCCTATATGTCTAAGACCTCTCTAGCCCTCCTAGGACTTCACAGAGCTGCTATATGTCGCACTCAGACCTTCTCTGGGCCTAAATTGCCTTCTCTATTTCCTTTTATGTCCTCTCTAGGTCCTCACTATGGCCAATTTATGGTCTTATTTTAGTGTTCACTACCATCTCTAGGCCTCACTATGGCCTTTTCTATGGTCATCTTATGCCCACTTGGCCCTTAAAGGCCCTTTTCAAAGCCCACTAGGGGCCAAACCTATGGTCCTCTCTATGCGTTTCAAAGCCCTCACTATGTTGTTCTCTGTGGCCCTCTAGTACCTCTCTAGGCCATCTCTATGCTTCAGGCTCTCTCTAGGCGTCTTTGTTCCTCCTTGGCCTCACCCCTTACGATGGCACTCTCTATGGTCCTATCTAGCCCTCTCTAGGCTCTTACAATGCCCGCTCTATGGCCCTCTAGGAAAAAGTCTAGGCCCCCAGTAAAAAGGGCTCTATGGCCCCAATTTTGGGCCCCCCAGGGGCCCCACTAAGGCCCCCCCCTAGGGGGCCTTTTTTTTGCTCCCTTTATGATTGCACTTTTTGGCCCTCTCCCCGGGGGACTTACTCTCTATAGGCCCTCACAAAAAACCCTCTCTAAAAGGGCCTCTTATCCACCTAGGGGCCCCCCCTATTTTGGGTCTATATGGGTCCTTTCTAGGCCCCCTTTTTTGTCCTTTTTTTTAAAGGTCCAAAAAAGGGGCCCTTAGGGGCCCCAGTATTGGGGGTCCCCCATGGGGTTCTCTTTTTTTCCCCTCTAGGGCTTTTTCCTTTGGCCTGTGGTTCCCCTCTAGGCCACCTGTAGGGCCCCCACTATGGCATCTTTATGTCCCCCCCAAAAGGGCCATTTAGGCCCTCACTATGGCTATCTCTATGATCCTCTCTACGATCCCCCTAGGCCCCCCTTTAGTCCCCCCTTTTGACCCCCCTATGGGGCCCTATGGTGCTCTTTTTCCGTTTTAGTGCCCCCCTGGGGGGTCTTATGGAAAAACCGGACCCCCCTAAAATTTCTAGGCCCTCATAGGCCCTCAAGGTCTCTTTATGGGGGTTTTTTTTTTATCCTTTTTTAGGCCCCAGTAGGCCCCCTTTTATGGCCCCCTCAAAAGGGCCTCACTAGAAAACCCCTCTAGGCACTACTATGGGGGTAAAACCATGGTCCTTTCTAGGGCCCCCCCTATGCCCCCATTATGGCCATTTCTATGTTCCTGTCAAGGCACACCACCCCGGCCCTCACTAAGACCGTATGTAAGGTCCCCCCTAGGCGTCCCCCAGGACCTCTCTAGTATATTTTGAGCCCCCCCTTGGCCATTTTTAATTGGGGCCCTCTAGGCCCCCCCCTTGGCCCTTTTCAAAGGGGTTTTTTTTGGTTTTCCGTCCCCGAACCCCCCCTATCCCCCCTTTGGCACTCCATAAAAGGGCCCCTGTATGGGTTTTTTCCCCTGGTCCCTCTTAGGCCCTCTCTAGGCCTTCAATAACACGTCTCTATGGTCCTCTCAGGGGAATCCCCCAGGGTTTCTAGGCGCTCACCCCTTTTCCCCCTGTTTTGGGGCCCCTCTAGGCCCCCCCTAGGGGCCCCACTTGGCCCCTCTCCCCTGGGGCCCTTTTAGGCCCCCCCTTGCTTTTAACTCAGGCCCCTTTTTTTTGGCTTTCCATCCCTATCAAGGGGCCCCACTAAGGCCATTTTCCCAAAATTCCTTTCCCCGGGCCCCTTTCTTTTGGGCCCCCCCCTATGGCCCCCTCTATAGGGTTTTCTAGGGGCCCCTCCCCCCTTCCCCCATGGGGCCTCTCTTTGGTTCTCCCCCGGCCCCCCCCGTCGCTCTCTATAATTTTAAAGGGTTTTTGGCCTTTTAGGGGCTAAGTTAAAACTAACATGGGGCCAAAATTTTTTTATCATCTTAAAACCCTTGTAGGCCTTCAATTTTTTAAGTTTTTTAAAGGCCCCCTTCCCCGGGGGTCTCTAGGCACTCATTTTTCTGCTATAGGGCCCCTCTAGGCCCCCCTTTTGGGCCCCCACTTTGGCATCATGTGGGGCCCCCCCCGGGCCATCTCTAGTGCTCCTTTTGTCATCTCTAAGGCCTGTCTAGGCCCCCTTTTTTAGCGTCACTATGGCGGTCAATTCGGTTTTCCTTTTTTTGGCCCCCCCCTAGGCCTTCAATATTGCTGGGGTCTATGGTCCCCCTCCCGGCACTCCCCCATGCACTCATAAGGCTGTCTTATTCTCCTCTTTTTTGGGGCCCCCTCTATGCCCTCACTATGACCGTCCCCTGTAGTCCTCCTAGGGCCCACTCTTGCCCTATGGTTCTCACTAGGCCCTCTCTGTCGCTTTTTATGGTCAAATCAAAGGTCCTATCTAGGCCTTTTTTACCCCTCCACCATGGCCATCTCTTGGTCATATCTAGGCCCTTTCTAGGTCTTCAATTTTGGCCATCACTAAGATAAAATCTAGGCCCTGCCTAGGCCAACCATGGAATCTCTATGGTCATCTCTAGGCCCTGGCTAGGCCTTCAATTTGTCCGTCTCAATGGTGCCTTCTAGGCCCTCTCTAGGCCCTCACTATGCCTGTCTCTATGGGATTTTCTAGGCCATCTATTTGACCTATTATGTCCGTCTGTATGACCTCCCTGGGCCCTCTCTAGTCGCTCTCTATGGCATCTCTATGATCCTATCTAGGCCCTATCTTATCCCTCCCATGGACGACTATATGGTCCTCTCTAGGTTGCTCTCTCGACCTTCAATATGGGCATTACTATTATCCCATTTAGGCCTCTCTGGCCCTCAATATGGCTGTCTCCATGGTCCTTTGTAAGTCCACTCTAGGCACACACTATGGCCATCTCTACTGTCCTCTCTAGGCCTCTCTACGCACTCACTATGGCAGTCTCTATGGTCCCATCTAGGCTATCTCTAGGACCTCACTATGGCCATCTCTAGTGTCATCTCTAGGTCCCTAACTAGGCCCTCACTATGTCTCTGTCTATGTTGCCATCTCAGCCTTTCTAAGCCCTCATTATGGCCGTCTCTATGGTCACATATAGGCCCTCTCGAGACCCTACTATGGCCATCAATAGGTCCTCTCTAGGCCCCCTCTAGGTCCTCACTATGGCCTCTCTGTGATCCTCCCTAGGCTGTCTCTATACGCTCTCTTTTGTCAAATCTATGGTCCTCTCTAGGCCTCTCTAGGCACTCACTATAGCCATCTCTATGGTCTTCTCTAGGCTCACTCTAGGCCCTCACTATTGACGTATCTATGATTCTCACTAGGCCCTTCCATGGAGCTCTCTATGGTCATCCTATTGTCGTATCTAGGCCCTATCTTAGCCCTAACTATGACCATCTCCATGGTCCTTCTAGGGCCTCTCAAGGCTTCTCTAAGCCCTCTCAAGGCTCTCTCTACGGACGACTCTATGTTCCACTCTAGGCCCCCTCTAGGCCCTCACTATGGCCAAATCTATGGTCCTCTCTATAAGGCCCCTAGGCCCTCTCTATTTGGCGTCTCTATGGTACTTGCTAGGAAATCTCTAGTCCCTCTCTAAAGCCCTCTAGGCCTCACTATGGCCGTTCCTTATGGTCCATTCTAGGCGGTTTCTAGACCCTTACAGAGCTGTCTCTATGGTCCTCTCACAACCACTCTGGGACCTCTCTAGGCGCTCTCTAGTCCCTCTCTATGGTCGTTTCTATGATCCTCTATAGGCCATCACTAGGGGCCTCACAATCGCCATATCTATAGTCCTCTCTAGGCCCTTACTATGTCCGTCTCTATGGTCCTATCTAGGCCCTTTCTAGACCCTCAATATTGTCGTCTTTATTGTCCAATTTTATGCCCTCTCTAGGCCCCACACTATGGCCATGTCTTGGTCCTTTCTAGGCCCTATCTTGGTTCTCACTATGACTGTCACTATGGTCCCATCTCAGACCTCTCTATGCCCTCACTATGGCCATCTCTATGGTTCCATCTAGGTTCTCACTAGGACCTAACTATGGTTGTATCTATGGTTCTCTAGGTCCTTCTAGGCCATTACTATGGCAGTTTCTATGGTGCTCTCTAGGCCCCCTCTAGGCCCTCATTATGTCCATCCTATGGTCCTAACTAGGCCACCTGTAGGCCCTCTCTATTTCCATCTCTATTGTCCTCTCTAGAAAAATATCTAGGCCCTCACTATGGCTGTCTCTATTGTCCTCGCTAGGGGCCCTCTAGGGGCCCTCACTACGGCAGTCTCTGTGGTCCTCACAGGTCCACTCTAAGCCCTCTCTATGGTCGTATCTATGGTGCTCTGTAGGCCCTCACTATGGCCGTCTCTATGGTGCCCTCTAGGACCCTCTATTTTATCTCTATGGTCCTATCTAGGCCCTTTCTAGGCCTTCAATATTGTCGTCTCTATGGTCCCATCTCGGCCCTCTCTATGCCCTCACTATGGCCATCTCTATGGCTATATCTAGGTTCTCTCTAGACCTAACTATGGCTGTCTCTATGGTTCTCTAGGGCCCCTTTTAGGCCATTACTATGGCATTTCTACAGTGCTCTTAGGCCCCTTCTAGACCCTCAGATGTCCATCTCTATGGTCATTTTAGGCCACCTGTATGCCCTCACTATGGCTGCTCTACGGTCGTCTCTAGACCATCCCTCGGCCCTCACTATGGCTGTCTCTATTGTACTCACTAGGACCTCTCTAGGCCCTCACTATGGCTGTCTCTGTGGTCCTCACTAGGTCCACCCTAAGCCCTCTCTATGGTTTATCTATGGTACTCTCTAGGCCCTCATTATGGCTGTCTATATGGTGCTCTCTAGGACCTCTCTAGGCCCCCTCTAAGCCCTCTCTAGGCCCTCCTATGGTCTTCTCTATGTCCTAAACTTGGCCCCTACTAGGCCCTTCTACGACCAACATTCCTGTCCTCCATAGGCTGTCTCTAGACCCTCACTTTGTCTGTCTTTTATGGTCCCTCTCTACGGGCATCTCTAGGCCCTCTCTAGACCCTGTCTCGGCCCTCTCTATTAGTCGTTATTATGATCCTCTTTAGGCTCTCTCTATGCCCTTAATATGGCCATCGCTATTATCCTCTATAGCCCTCACTATGTCAGTCTCTATGGTCCTTTCTAGGCCCCCTTGTGCTCAACTCAGACAGTACCTATGGTCCTCACTAGATCCTCTACATGCAATCACTATGGCCATCTGGGTGGTCAGCACTAGGATCTCTCTAGGCCCTCACTGTGGCCATTTCTATAGTCTTCTCTAGGTCTTCTCAAGGCCCTCACTATGGTCATTTCTATGGTCCTCTCTAGGCCCACTCTATGCCCCACTATGGCCATCTCTATGTTCCTCCCTAGGTCCTATCTACTTGCTCTTTATTCTCAACTCTATGGTTCTCTCTAGGCCTTATCTTAATCCTTAACATGGCCTTCTCTATGGTCCTTTTTAGACACTTTCTAGGCCTTCAATATGGCCGACTCTAGGGTTCAATCTAGGTCCTCTCTATTCCCTAACTATGACCGTCTCTTATAGTCCTTACTAAGGGCCACTCTTTGCCCTTACTATGGCTGTAACTATGGTCCTTCCTAGGCCCTCTCTAGTCGCTCTATATGGTCATCACTATGGTCCTCTCTAGGCCTCTCTTTGCCCTCATCATGGACGTCTCTGTGTTTTTCTCTAGGCCCTCTCTAGGCATTCAATATGGCCGCCTTTATGGTACCATCAAGTCCCTCTCTAGGAACTCACTATGGCTGTCTCTATGGTCCTCTCTGGGCCCTCTCTAAGGACTCACTATGGTTGTCTCTATTGTCCTCTCTAGGCCCTCTCTCTAGGTCTTTACTATGGCAGTGTCCTATGGTTCCATCTAGGCCCTTTAGAGGCCCTCACTATGGCAGTGTCTATGGTCCCATCTATGCCCTTTCTAGGCCCTCACTATGGCCGTCAATTTGGTGCCATCTTGGGCTTCCTAGTCCCTCAGTGTGGCCGTTCTCTATGGTCACATCCTGGCCCTCACTAGGGCTGTATATAGGTCCTCTCTAGGCCCTCTCTAGGCCCTCACTCTGGCGTCTCGATGGTGGCCATAGGACCCCTCTAGGCCCTCACTATGGCCATCTCTACGATCCTCTCTAAGTCCACTCTAGGCCCTACCAATGGCGATATCAATGGTCCTTCTCTATGCCCTCACTAGGATATATCTATGGTCATCTCTATGCTCCTATCTAAGCCTTCTCTAGGAACGCACTATAGCCGACTTGATGGTCCTCTCTAGGACTCTCCAGCCCTCTCTATGGTCGTCTACAATGTCCTATCTAGGCCCCCTCTAGGCCCTCACTATAGCCATTTCTATGGTCTTCCAAGGCTGTCTCTAGGCCCTCATTATTGCTGTGTATATTGTCCTCTATAGGAACTCCATAGGCCAGTCTAGGTCCTCTCTAGGCCCTCACTATGGGACACATATGGTCCTTTCTAAGCCATCTCTAAGGGCCTCACTATGGCTGTCTCTATAATCCTCTATAATACCTCTCTAGGTGCCTTCTAGTCCCTCATTATGGTCGTCTCTCTGGTACTCACTATGCCCTCTCTAGGACCTCACTATGGCCGTCTCTATGGTCCTCTCTAGGACATCTCTAGGCCCTAACTATGGCTGTCACTATGATCCCATTTAGGCCCTTCTAGGCCTTCACTATGGCTGTCTTATGGTCTGAACTAGACCCTATTTAGGCCGTCATTCTGGCCATTTCTATGGTTCCATCTAGGCCCTCTGTAGGACCTTATTTTAGCCATGTCTTATGATCCTCTCTAGGCCTTTCTAAGCCCTTCCTATGGCCATCTCATTGGTACTCTCTAGGCCCCCTCTAGGCCTTCACTATGTCTGTTTCTATGGTACTATCTAGGCCACATCTGGTCCTCACTATGGCCGTCTCTATGATCCATTCTAGGACCTCTCTAGGCCCTTTCTAAGCCCTCTCTAGGCCCTCTCTATGGTCATCTCTTTGGTCCTCTCTAGGCCCCATCTAGGCCCTCACTGTGGCCATCTCTGTAGTCTTCTATAGGCTGTCTCTAGGCCCTCACTATGGCCATGTCTATGGTCATCCCTAGGCCCTCTCTAGTCTCTCTCTATGGTCATCTCTATGGTCCTTTCTAGGCCCCCTCTTAGCCCTCACCAAGACCATCTCTATGATCATCTCTAGGCCCTCCCTAGACCTTCAATTTGGCCCTATCTATGATCACACCTAAGTCCTTTCTAAGCCCTCAATATAGACGTCTCTAAGGTCCTTTTTAGGCCTTCCCTAGGCCCTCACATGGTCACTCTCTATGATGCTCTCTAGGCCCTAACTAGGCCCTCACTATGGTCATCCCGATGGTCCTCTCTAGGACTTCTATGGCCTTTTTTTTCTTTAAACTTTTTATTTCATCTTTTTTTGGATTTTTTTTGTTTTTGTTTTGTTTTGTTTTGTTTTGTTTTGTTTTGTTTTTTGTTTTTTGTTATTCAAGACAGGGTTTCTCTGTGTAGCCCTGGCTGTCCTGGAATTCACTTTGTAGACCAGGCTGGCCCTGAACTCAGAAATCCACTTGCCTCTGCCTCCCAAGTGCTGAGATTAAAGGCGTGCACCACCACCGCCCGCTCTAGGACCTTTCTAGGCCCTATCTATGCCTTAACTATTGTGTGTCTGTATGGTCCTCTATTGGCCTCTCTAAACCCTCTCTTGGTCGTCTCCTTGGTCCTATCTAGGCCCCTACTAATGTGCACTATGGTCATCTCTATGGTCCACCTAGGCTGTATGTAGGCCCTATAATTGCTATCTCTATGGTCCTATATAGGACCTAACTAGGCCCCATCTAGACCCTCTTAGGCACTCACTATGGGGTCCACATGGTCCTCTCTAAAGCCGTCTCTAGGCCCTCACTATGGCTGTCTCTATGGTACTCTATATTACCTATATAGGTCCAATCTAGGCCCTTATTTATTAGTCGGCTCTATGTCCTCACTAGACCATCACTAGGCCCTCACTATGCCATCGCTATGGTCCTCTCTAGGCCATCTCTAGGCCCTCACTATGGCCGTCTCTATGGTCCCATCTAGACTCTCTATAGGCCCTCACTATGGCCGTCTATATGGTCTTCCCAAGGTCCTTTCTAGGCCCTCACTATTGCAATCACTTTGATCCCATCTAGGCTCTTTTTAGGCCCTCACTATGACAGTCTCTATGGTCCCATCTCAGCCATCTCTAGGCCCTCCCTATGGCAGTCAATATGGTCCCATTTCGCTCTTTCTAGTCCTCAATTTGCCATATCTATGGTCCCAATCTAGGAGTTCACTATGGCTGTATCTATGGTGCTCTCTAGGCCCACTCCAGGCCCTCACTATGGCCATCTCTACGGTCCCCTGTAGGCTGTATCTAGCCCCTCACTATGGCTGTCTCTATGGTCCTCACTAGTGCCTCTCTAGGCCATGTCTATGCCATCTCTAGGCCCTCACTATGGCCATCCCTATGGTCCTCTCTAGGCCGTCTCTAGGCCCGCACTAGGGCTATCTCGATGAAGGTCTCTAGGACTTTTCTATGCCCTCTCTAGGCCCTCTCTATGGTCGTCTCAATGATTCTATCTAGGCCCTCTCTAGGGACTCAACATGGCCATCTCTATAGATTTATCTAGGTCCTTTCTAGGCCCTCATTATGGCTGTTTCTATGGTCCTATCTAGGCCTTCTCTAGGATCTAACTATGGCTGTCTCAGTGGTCCTTTCTAGGCCCTTTCAAAGCCCTCACTATGACCGTCTCTAAGGGCACATATCAGCCCTATCTATGCCCTCACTATTGGCCAAAGTTATGGTCCCATTTCAGCCCTACTAGGCGGTCAATATGGCCGTCTTTATGGTCCCAACTAGGTCTTATCTAGGCCCTCCCTATGGCCATCTCTATCCTCCCATCTCAGCACTGTCTAGGCTCTCACTATGGCTGTTTCTATGGTCCTCTCTAGGCACCCTCTAGGCCCTCACTATGACCGTCTCTATGGTCTTTCTAGGCATTCTCAAGGCACTCACTATGACCGTCTCTATGGTCTTTCTAGGCACTCTCTAGGCACTCACTATGGCCGTCACTATGGTCCTATCTAGGCCCTCTCTTAGCCCTCACTATGGGTGTCATTATGGTCCTTTCTAGGCCCTTTCTAGGCACTCACTATGGCCATATCTATGGTTCCAACTAGGCTCTCTCTAGGAGTTCAATATGGCCATCTCTTTGGTCTTTCCAAGTCTCTTCTAGGCCGTCAAAATGGCCGTGTCTATGGTCCTCTCTATGTACCCTCTAGGCCCTAATTATTACTGTCTCCATGGTCCTCTCTGGGCCCTCTCTAGGCCATTACTATCACAGTCTCTATGGTCCTATCGTGGCCCTCCCTAGGTCCTCACTATGACCGTCTCTATGTTCCCATCTAGGCCCTCTCAGACCTCACTATAATCGTCTCTATGGTCCTCTCTGGGCCATATCTAGGCCCTCATCAATGCAGTCTCCATGGTCATCTCTAAACACTCACTATGGCCATCTCAATGGTCACATCTATTCCACTCTAGACCCTCACTATGGCTGTCTCTATCATCCAAACTAGGCCCTCTCTAGGCCCTCACTATGGATGTATCTATGGACCTATCTAGGCACACTTAGGCCCTAACTATTACTGTCTCTATGGTCCTCTCTATGCCCTCTCTAGGCCTCACTATGACGTCTCTCTGGTCCCATCTAGGCACTTCTAGGCCCTAACTATGGCCATCTATATGGGTCCCATCTAGGTTCTCTCTATGAACTCACTATGGCCAACATTATGATCCTCTCTATACCCTCTCTAGGCCCTCCCCTATGGCCGTCTTTATGGTCCTCTATAGGACAACTTTCTAGGCCCTCTCTATGCCCTCTCTAGGCCTTCACTATAGTTGTCTCTATGGTCCTCTCTAGGACCTTACTAGGCCCTCTCTATGCCCTAACTATCATCGTCTCAATGGTCCTCTCTAGGCCATCTCTAGGCCATCACTATTGTCATCACCATGGTCTTCCCTAGGCCCTCTCTAGACCCTCAATATAGCTGTCCTAATGGTCACATCTATGTCCTCTCTAGGCACTCACTATGGCAGTCTCCATGATCACATCACGGCACTCTCTAAGGCCCTCACTATGCCCGACTCTATGGTCCCAACTAGGCTGACTCTATGCACTCACAATGGTCATTTTATGGTCCTCTCTAGGCACTCTCTAGGCCCTCACTATTGCCAACACTATGGTGCTCTCTAGTCTCCCTCTAGGCCCTCTCTACTGTCATCTCTATGGTCCTTTCTATGCCCTCTCTAGTTCCTCACTATGACCACCTCTATGGCCCTATATAGGACCTCTCTAGGACCTCTCTTTGTCCTTTCTAGGCACTCACTATGACTGTCTCTATGGTCCTATTTAGGACCTATCTAGGTCCTCTCTAGGCCTTACTTTGGCTGTCTCTATGGTCCCATCTAGGCCCTCTCTAGTTCCTCATTATGGCCATCTCAATCGTCACATCTATGCCCTCTCTAGGCGCTCTCTATGACCGTATCTATGGACCTATCTAGGCACCCTCTAGGCCCTAACTATTACTGTCTCTATGGTTCTCCTAGATCCTTTCCAGGCCCTCTCTAGGCACTCACTATGGCTGTCTCACTGGTCACATCTAGGCCCTCTCTAGGCCCTCTCTAGGCCATCACTATTGCCATCTTTATGGTCCCATCTAGGCCTTCCCTATGCATTCAGCAAGGTCGTCTCTATGGTCCTCTCTAGGATCTTTCTAGGTCCTCAGCATGGCTATCTCTATGGTCCGAACTAGGCCCTCTCTAGGTCCTCACAATGGCCATCTCTATTCTCCCATCTTGGCCCTCTCTAGGCCCTCTTATGGTTGTCTCTATGGTCCTCTCTGTGCCCTCTCTAGGCCCTCACTATGGCCATCTCTATGATCCTATGTTGTATCTATCTATGCCCTCTCTATGCCCTTATTATACTCACTCTATGGTAGTCTCTATAGTCTTCTCTAGGCATTCTCTCAGCCTTCACTATGGCTGTCTCAATGTCACATCTAGGCCCTCTCTAGGCTCTCACTGAGGATGTATCTATGGTCCTATTTAGGCACCTTCTAGGCCCTAACTATTACAGTCACTATTGTCCTCTATAGTCCCTCTCTGGGCCCTCACTATGAACATCTCTCTGGTCCCATCTCAGCCACCTCTAGGAACTCACTATTGCCGTCTATATGGTCTCATCTAGGCCTTCTCTGTGACCTCATGATGACCGTCTTTTTGGTCCGATCTAAGCACTCTCAAGGCCCTCCCTATAGCCATCTCAATGATGCTCTCTAGACCCACTTTAGGCAATCTCTATGGTCCTCTCTATACCTTCTCCAGACCTTCACTATGGCCATCTCTATGGTCCTCTCTAGGCCGTCTTTAGGCCCTCTCTAGGCCCTCAAAATGGTTGTCTCTATGGTCCTTTCTAGACCCTCTCTAGGCCCTCACTATGGCCGTCTCAATGGTCATATCTAGGCCCTCTCTAGGCCCTCACTATGGCCATTTCTATGGTCCTCTCTAGGCACCCCCCAGGCAGTCACTATGACTGTCTCTATAGTCCATTCTAGGTACTCTCTAGGACCTCACTATGACCATCACTATGGTCTCAGCTAGGCCATATCTAGGCTCTCCCTATGGATATATCTATCCTCCTATCTAGGCACCCTCTATGCCCTCACTATGACTGTCTCCATGGTCTTTAATAGGCCCTTTTTAGGCATTCACTATGGCTGTCTCTCTGGTCGTACCTAGGCCCTCTCTAGGCCTTTACTATTGCCGTGTTTATAGTCCCATTGAGATCCTCTCTAGTCCCTCACTACGGCCGTCTCTATGGTCTTTCTTGGCCCTTATAGGGAGTTATTATGACCATCTCTAAAGTCCTCTCTAGGCCCTCCGTTGCTCTCACTATGGCCATCCCTATGGTCTTCTCTAGGCCCTCTCTAGGCCCTCACTATGGCTGCTTCCTGGTCCCATCTAGGCCCTCTCTGAGCCCTCATTATGGCCATCTCTATGGTCTTTCCTAGACCCTCTCTAGGTACTCACTATGACTATCTGTATGGTCCTATCTAGGCCATCTATAGGCCCTCACTATGGCCAACCCAATGGCCACATCTAGGATCTCTCTAAGCACTCACTATGGCCATAAATATGGTCCTCTCTAGGCAACCTCTTTGCTCTAACTATTACTGTCTCTATGGTCTCTCTAGCCCCTCACTATGGCATTGTCTATGGTCCCATTGTGGCCCTCTCTAGGCCCTCACTATGACCGTCTCTATGATCCATCTATGCTCTTCTATGTCCTAACTATTGCCAGTTATATGGTCTCATCTAGGCCCTGT
>JAJTUV010004600.1:0-17383 GCA_021653895.1 Mastomys natalensis
CCACAGTTACTTTCTGCTCAGTGGTCAGCTGATTGTGCAAATGAGGGCTGGTGTGGGAGGAAGGATAGGACCATTCCCTACCTTTGCAGACAGTCAGGGAAAGAAGGAGACAATGACTGACATCTTAGTCACCTGAGCCCTGACCAGGACATGGGCTTTCCCTGTCCTTCATGTGTGTCCACACTGAGGATTCCTGCACCTGTCAGGAATGCCCTCCAACACTGCCTGAGTGAGGATGCCTAACTCCCCAGGAGATGTCTGAATGCTTTCCTTAGCATTTCAAAGCAGTGTTCTGAGGTCTGAGGTCTTGAGTTTGCATAGGAATCTGTGCAGTGAACAGGATGCCAGAAACTAAAGAAGGGAGTTCACTCCAGATGTGGGACATGGGTCTTGAGGGGAATGCTAGGCAGGCTGCCTCAGACATCTTTGTGTTGGTGGGGAGCATAGGGATGTCTTGAGAGGGACAGAGTTCTCTGAGTGCATTGGAGACAACAAACAAATCCATCCAGGAAAAGGAGAATCAAACTGAGCAGCAGCTGAAGCCATTATCTGACCCCAGCTGGAGAGCCCAGAGGGGAAAGAGACAGCCATGTTCACAGATTTAAAGACAAGAGGAAGCATGAAGACTAGAAAGGGAGACCAACAGGCTATGTTTTTAGTATGGGTTTTTGTGTGTGTGGAGTGTGTGTAAATGTTGTGTGATTGTGTGTGAATGTGTGTGAGTGTGTTTGAATGTGTGTGTGTGTGTGTGTGTGTGTGTGTGTGTGTGTGTGAATGTCTCTATGTGAGTGTGGGTGAATGAGGTAAAGATTTAGCATTAAGAGACCTCGGAAGGGCATATGGGGGTAGTTGGCTGCTCTGGGCAACTTAGACATCAGGTCACTGGTGAAAACATCTTCCCATTTCTCAGAAGACAATGCAGACATGAGACCCACATAGTAACAAGGCATCTGAGAGGTTGAGAGAAGTCATGCTAACACGGGAGCAAGTTGTAGCATGATGGAAATATCAAGGAGCTGACAATCTGGTGCTGGCGTGCAGGTGGAACCTGTCAGGAGCCTGTTAGGACCCGCTGTGGGTCTGGCACAAGGCTGTTTGGACCCACTTCTTTCTGTATTTAGAACACAGATTCCTGAGCAGTCTGGCTTGGCAGAGTGACCTAATGCTAACCCTAAACCACTACAGGTGAACACAGACCCCTGGTCTCTGTGGGAAACTGTGTGGTGATTGCAGGTCAAAGCCTCCTGCTTTAAAGAAAACATCTGTCCACTGCATTCCAGACCACCTGAGAGCCATCACAATGGGGTTGTGTGTGGAGGTAGAAAGGAACAAAACAACTGCTCTTACCCTGAAGGTTTCCACTCTGATTTCTGTCTGACATCCTGAGCAAGGCTCAGGTAGAGGATGCTATCTACACACAGGGCTCAGTGCACAGGAAGGAGTCAGGACAAAGTCCCAAATCTCCAGAAGTGGCTGTCAGTGTCTGAGGGCTGAGGGCGGGACTTGGGTTGGCCAATGCATACCTGTGGTTTCATTTCTTGCTCTCTGTGTCATTGGTCAGTCTTACTGCCTGACAGTTTACTGCCACAGCACCTCACACGTCCATTGGGAGGAGGTCCTACAAGACAAGATAAAAGTAGCTAAGACTGCAGGTTACAACGTTCAGGATTTGTATTTCCCTACTGGTGGATATGGAAGGCTGTGCTTTGCACTCTCCTGTTGCTGCTTCTGGAGACCGCCCTGGCCTTGACCAGACCCGCGCTGGTGAGTGCGGGGTCGGGAGGAAGTGGCCTCTAAGGTTGGGTCGGGGTCAGCACTGGGGAAGCCGCATTCCCACATCGCCCACCGGACCCTCCGCCCCTCCTCCACCTGCATCCCGAGCCCTGCGCCCTGCGCCCTGCTCCCCTCTCGGCCCGCGCACCTGCCCGGGGTCCAGCTCCTGGTCTTACCATATGCTGCCCCCAGGCTTACACTCTCTGAAGTATTGGTACAATATTACACTCGGCGAGCCCTGGTACATGGCTGAGAGCTACGTGGACGACACGCAATTGGTCAGCTTTCACAGCAAAGGGGAGACTGGGAAATATGAGCTATGTGTGCCCTGGGTGAAGCAGAAGTGGACCGAGTACTGGGAGAGGGAGAATGAGATCGTCAGACACAAAGCATGGTTTTTCCGAGGGCACCTGCAGACAGTACTTGACTACTACAACCAGAGCCACGATGGTGAGTAATTCTCCACATCTGAGGGTTCTGGGCTTCTATATCTGTCCCAACTCCTCTCCCTCTTACCCAAGGTGCCTAAGCACTGGATGCAAAAGGGACCGGGTTTCCCTTTCAGTTTGGAGGGGTCTGCAGGTGGGCGGGGCTGACCGCGGGGTCCCGCAGGCTCTCACACACTCCAGGTGACCTATGGCTGTGATGCGGGGTCGGATGGGAGCTTCCTCGGCGGGTACTGGCAGTACACCTACAATGGCCGCGATTACATCGCCCTGAACGAAGACCTGAAAACGTGGACGGTGGCGGACAAGGCGGCGCAGATCACCCGACGCAAGTGGGAGCAGACTGGGGCTGCAGAGAGTCTCAGGGCCGAACTGGAGGGCCCCTGCATGGAGTGGCTCCACACACTCCTGGAGTTCGGGAAGGAGACTCTGCTGCGCACAGGTGCAGGGGCCGCGGGCAGCTCCTCCCTCTGCCCTCGGGCTGGGGCTCAGTCCTAGGGAAGAAGAAACCCTTTAGCTGGGAAAATGCCCATCTCTCTTACTGTTTTGTTTTGTTTTTTTAATTTAAGAAACAACAAAAACAGAAAAATGACATACGGAAATTACAGAAACCAAAGGCTGCACACAGCTCAGTGCTCTTGGATACGTTAGAATCGCCATTAGGAACCAGTAAATGTTCACATTGGATTTTACATGTATTCCATTAAGTATACTCATGGCTATCCAGCATCAACCCCCGGGGGGGGGCAGAGAGATAGAGAGAGAGAGAGACAAAGAGAGAGAGAGAGAGACAGAGAGACAGAGACAGAGAGACAGAGAGAATCAGTGACAGAATTAGAAGTAGTTATCAATTATTCCCTTCCACTGTCCATGATGTCTTTTACCTACATTTAGGCCTTGCTCATCGACGAATATTACCCTTTCCTGCTTTCTTTTTTTTTTTCCTTTCCTGCTTTCATTATTTCATGTTGCAAGTAACAACAAGTACATTTCTTAGCAAATATACTTTTTTTTTTTTGCTAAATCTCCTATATGAGCAAAAAGAATGTGCTTTTCTTTCCTGTTGTTCTAAGATTGTGACTTCGTTTCATATTGTATATTCAAAGACAATCCATTTTCCTAGATAATTTGTGATTACATTGTGTAGAGCTGAACAGGATTCCATTGTATATGTATACCAAAGGTATTCATAATTCACTTAAGTGTTGGTGCACCTGGGTTTCCGTAATGCAATAGCTAAGATTTCAAGCACCACATCAAGGAAAAGAGTGAAGAGTGGACAGTCCCTTCTTATTCCTGATCTTAACAGAAACACTGGGTGTCTTTTCATTTGACATAATGTTCCAGCCTTTTCCTTTCTCTTCAATATGGTGGGGGGGAGCACTCCTGTGTTTCCTGACTATATCAGAGACTGGCTCTCCCAAGGGAGCACCCTTGTCTCAGGAGAGTTCAGAGTCTCTTCAGGATGAAAAGGGAGAAGGTTCCTGATATAACAGAAAGCTGCACCCATGAGTCTGCAGTCCTTTTGAACCATGGCCTCTCTCAGGCCTTGTTCTCTGCCCACAGACAACCTCTGCAGTCTGACATCAGTGATGCTTAATCTCTGAGCCCTCCCAGTCAGGAGCTTAGGTCCCCTTTTTCCTGTTAGGACATAAAGCTGACCCTGGGCACAAGGTCTAGAATTTCCAGAACACTGTATCTAACCTACTGGGAAATTTGACTATTTCTCCAGTCATTTCCTTCCCAGGTGGTCTCACAGGCACTTCTAGAGTGCCCAGGAAGAATATAAGATGCTCAAGTTTCCAACTCTCTCCTCAGATCCCCTAAAGGCACATGTGACCCATAACCTCAGACCTGAAGGTGATGTCAGTCACCCTGAGGTGCTAGGTCCTGGGCTTCTACCCTGCTGACATCACCCTGACCTGGCAGTTGAATGGGGAGGACCTGACCCAGGACATGGAGCTTGGGAGACCAGGCCTGCAGGGGATGGAACCTTCCAGAAGTGGGCATCTGTGGTGGTGCCTTCTGGGGGTAGGGGAGCAGAGATACACATGCCATGTGTACCATGAGGGGCTGTCTGAGCCCCTCACCCTGAGATGGGATAAAGAGGGTGTGAGTGCAGAGCTGGGGTTAGGGAAAGCTTGAACCTTCTGCAGACCCTGAGCTGGTCAGTGCTGAGAGCTGGGGTCATGACCCTCACCTTCATTTCCTGTTCCTGTCCTTCCCAGAGCCTCCTCCATCCGCTGACTCTAACATGGTGATCTTTGCTGTTCTGGGTGTCATTGGAGCTGTGGCCATCATTGGAACTGTGGTGGCTATTGTGATGAAGAGGAGGAGAAACGCAGGTAGGAAAGGGCAGGGTCTGGGTTTCCTCTTGGCCTCCTTTAGAAGTGTGCTCTGCTCATCAATGAGAGACACATCCACAGAGCTCATTGCTACAGTCTCTAGCCTGAGTCTGTGTCAGTTCTGGAAACTTCCTAGGGTTAGACTCTTCCTTCTTTTCTCACAGCTTTTCTTCCCACAGGTGGAAGAGGAGGACACTATGCTCCAGTTTGAAGAAAGTGTGGGGGACAAGATTGTCTCTGAGGCTCTCGGGGTGAAGCTGGAGCTCAGTCAGTCCATCATAGCCCCTCCAGCCCCACCTGTGTCCCTGTACTGGCTGTCATCCCTTCCACAGCCAACTAGGGGACATCACATCTGTGCCCTTCCCAGCCTTGAGCAGTCTGAACAGACTTGTCTGCCACACAGGACCTTAACACCTAGGTGAATCCTGCTGCTTTGTTTACATTTGCAACTTCCTGCAAGACTTTGAAGAGACTGCTGCTGAGCCTGCCTTGTAGCTGAAACAAAGGAAGGGTTCTGGTGGGCTTTCCCTAGATATACAAGAGCCAAGTTTAAACATTGAGCCTTGATCAGAAAACTTTGTCTTGGCTCCATGTTTCTCTCACCCCTCAATCTCCTTTTCATTTCCAGCCTCCCTTTCAGGTGAACCCAATTCATCCGTGGCCTCAGGCAGCTACATGCATCCTGTCAGCTCCATGCTGCCCTAAGCTGCAGCTCCTCACTTCCACACTGAGAATAAGAATCTGAATGTGAACTCTTGACCTGACCAGTTCAGTGGTGGGCTAATTAAGAGACTGAGAATACTCAGAGTATTGTGGAGGAAATAAATGGCAGCATGGAGAACCTTCCAGAATCTGTGTTTTCTGTGTTGAGTGTCGGGTGCGACAGGAGTCCTCTGTGGGGTCTGCATGTAGGTGACGCAATTTCAGGTGGAGCTCAGTTCACTGTGGGACTCAGCTGGGGCTCAGTAAATGTGCACTTTATGTGGTCTGGTCCCTCTTCAGGTTTCTTCCTTGACTCCTTTTGTCCTTGTCACTTGGTGGAACCACATGCTGACAGACTCTGGTCACAAGAATGCAGGATGGCCTGAGTCTTGTCCTGTGTCCATGATATATGAGTCTCTAGACTGTGTCATGCCTGCCTGGCTACAGCTTTTCACCCCATCCTTAGCATGTGTTTCTTGTCTTCTTAGCTTGTATGAAGGATTAGCTCTGTCCTTGGTCCTTCCTTGTTCTCCTTTGGTGTGACCAAAGTAGGAGGTGTTTTCCCTGCCATTGTTCTAACAGAGCCCCTGCACTCAGGAAGTAAATGTCACTGTCCTGAGCTCCTGCCTCTTTCTAGACCCTTGTCCTGGAGGCTCTCCCTTCCCTGCAGTCTTTCAGAATCTAAGCCTTGCATGTAGGATCAGCACAAAGACAGATCCTCAGGGTCACAGCTTGGACCTGGTCCTCTTGGGATTGTGCTCTTCTTGCTCTCTTGACCTCTAGGCTCTGAGAATCCCCAGCTGGTCCCAAGGGTGAGCATAGAACTCAAAAGTCAGACAATGTGTAGTTAGAAAATCAGATCAGGACCACAGTAACTTTGGTAATATTGAGACAGCAAGGGACACATTTGTGTCAGGAGCAAAGCTTTCTCTGTAGCACACATCTGTGCAGCTGAGAAATTGACTTTAACCATGGAGAATTCCTGGGCAGTGGTGGAGAACAGCTTTAATTCCAACAATCAGGAGACTGTAACTTTAATTCTCTTTCAAATCCTATTTTTTCTTTTTTTTTTTTCTTTTTTTTTTTTTTTTTTGGTTTTCCGAGACAGGGTTTCTCTGTGTAGTCCTGGCTATCCTGGAACTCACTCTGTAGACCAGGCTGGCCTCGAACTCAGAAATCCGCCTGCCTCTGCCTCCCAAGTGCTGGGATTAAAGGCATGTGCCACCACCTCCCGGGTTCAAATCCTATTTTTAATGAAGGTTCTTAAATGCTTTAACCTCCCTTTCAGCCCACCCCCACCAGAGGTAGTAGAAAAGAAAGGACATAGGGGTAATGGCCCTGTTAAGAAAGGTTCTCATCTGTGTTGTCTGGAAGTCAGCAGTTCAGTTCACAGATTAGCATCGCCATCTCAATCCCCTTGCAAAGAATTCATGGATATAGTAGCAGTCCAGTTCAGTAGAGTCTGTAAAAACCGGTAATATATTAGAAATGCCACAGCACGAGCTATCTATCTAATCAGCAGGGCGGCTCTGCTTAGCTCTGGCTGCCATGTTCCTCACTAGATGTGGCCAGAAGCCAAGTGCACCACAACTAGACCGACAAGACTCCAGAGTGGTGGCTGGTTTTGCCAATTCACCAACTGCCCCACAAAGCTTGGCTGAGCCCCTGATAATACCCACCATCCTCTTGGTATCCAGTACAAAGAAGACTCTTAAAGCTTAATGATTATCTAAAGGATTTATATATTTAGAAATACTCAATTAACAAGATGCCCACACAATTAGAGTTGTTACTCAATATCTAGCCTTTTGATAGAAGTTGCTACGCAGGACAGCTTTCGACCCATCCGCGGTTCTCCATGGCTGCTCCCTCTCTCCTTTCTCCTGTCCTTCCTCTCCTCTCCTCCCAACTCCTCACTCTGCCTAACTTTTATACTGCCCAATCACCGAGCTTATTGCAAATGGAGCAGGAAAGTATCCAGCTACAAGTCTGGGCGGCAAACATGAATCAGCAGAGGTGGTACTACTTACCAGAGACACCCAGTCTTGGCATATGTCAGCAGGTGGAACCAGGGGCGGGGGGTGGTGGGCACACCAGGAAAAGTTCCCAGCTGTGCCTCTCTCAGGGAAGTGAAGATCAGCAAAGATGCAAGGCCCACAAGCATTGCACAGCTGTCTCTATAAGCAAGCCAAGCTCAGCCTCTGACAGGGTCCCTCGAGTCCTATTGATACCATCAAAACATCATGTGTCCTATACATGTCTTGCCTCTGCAGAAGCAGCAAGAAGAAACTGCAGCACACCACCAGAAATTTTTTGGTGTGTTTCTCTCTCTATGGAGAACTTCATTTGATATAACTGGCTTTTCAAAGAAATCAGAAGTTTCCCCCCTTCTAAAGGGTCTTCGGTAAAATCAAATTTCTGTGGAATGATTCATGGAACTCGACTGTAGATCTTTCTTAACAGTATACTGTGTGAGAGGCAGGTACGCATATCCACAATGACGACTGCTAACTTGGTGCATAAAACTTCACCGTGCATGGGAACATAGCCCAGGTAGAACATTGGCTTCCCATGCATGAGGCTCTAAGTGCAATTTCTAGCCTTTCAAATCTACCAGAGGTTATCCACCTATAAAAGTGAAGCCTCTCTTGCTATCTGATTTTCCCTAGTTAGAAATATAACTAGTATTGTAGAGCATCACATGTGTGCCATATCGATCTTTGACCTAAGTCTGGGTCCTTGAGGATAATAAGGAATCCCTGTAATATGGGTAATATTAAATTGACAAGAAAACATCTCAAATGTCTGACTGCAATATCCAGTTTCATTATCTATCTTAACCTGATATGGAACACCAAGCATAGAAAGATAATGTAGGCAATAACTAATTACACATTTAGTTGCTTCTTCTGTTATAGCAGTTGCAACTAGAAAGTCTGAAAAGGTGTCAAGTCACATGTACATGTCTTAAATTTCTAAAATAGATATGAGTAACATCCATTTCCTTGTAATCCTCAAGGACAAGATATTGTGAAACAGATATTGTGGAACTTTAAAATGATATCATCATAACTCACTGAGTGTGGGAGGGGCAGCTACTGGTGCTCTGCCCTGGTTTTGTTTGTTTGTTTGTTTGTTTGTTTGTTTGTTTGTTTTTGGAGACAAGGTTTCTCTGTATAGCCTGGGCTGTCCTAGAACTCACTCTGTAGACCAGGCTGGCCTCGAACTCAGAAATCCACCTGCCTCTGCCTCCCAAGTGCTGGGATTAAAGGCGTGCACCACCACTGCCTGGCTTTTTGTCCTGGTTTTACAGGGAACTCTAAAAAATTGGCTTTTAAAAACAAAAGAGGGGGAGTTATACACCCCAGAAGAGGTCCCCTAGAAATATTCCATCATGCCTTGTTTGTTCTCAATTTTCCAAACCTAGAAGCTCATGACAAATCTGCTGTTGATCACCTCTGGCACCCTGAGACCAATAAAAACTATGCCACACTTATGTGGAAGGACCCTCTTACCTTTAAATGGCCCGAGCCAGACCCAGTTTTCATATGGGGCCAAGGATTGATATGTTTGTTTGATACCAAAGAAGGCTCAGCTAGACGGCTGCCAGAAAGATTAGTGAAACAAATAGATACCTCCACAAAGCCAGATCCAAATTGTAGATAAGATAGATGAATAACAATTGAGATCCTTGGAAGAGAGATCAACCTGAGAATCCCCTTCTTTTTTCCTTTTCCACATAAAAAGGGGCCACCCATAGTATTTGCTTTTGGAAGTTCTAATCCTGATGCCAGCCTCAGGACTTGCACTACTCAGAACTTCAGGAGCCATTGACAAGGGCATCAAACAGCTAGAGATTAGCATCAAGAATCTGGAAGAATCCCTCATTTGCTGTCTGAAGTGGTCCTCCAAAATCACAGAGGACTGAATCTGCTTTTCCTTCAGCAAGGGGGGGGGTCTGTGCTGCCTTCAGTTAAGAATGCTGTTTTTATACTGACCACACCAGGGTAGTTAGAGATAGTATGGCCATGATCAAAGAGAGATTAGGATGATGAAAGAAACAGCGAAAGCAAGAAGAGGGATGGCTTAAAAACTGCTTCTCTGAATCTCCTTGGCTCACCACCCTTCTCCCTTCCATCCTGGGTCATGTAGGCTGTCTCTGTCTCCTTTTGGCTTTCAGCCCTTGGGCCTTTAACAGACTCACTGGCTTTATAAAACAACAAATTGACTCCTGGGCATCTAACCTCTACAAGTACAGGATCATAGACTAGATCTGGGTGATAAAGGTTTGGCTGAGCCTTGCGATGACATAACTCCTTTAGGAGCTGCATAGAACTCAGATCTGTGCACGTTGGTTCTGCATGGTGCAAACACAGCATGGCTACCTGCAAGGCGTGCATGATGAGGTCCAGCAGGGGGAAGACCCTAATTGTCTGCTCTGAGTCCCCTGTGAAGGAAACCTGATTTGCATAGGGCTTGGTGTCATTCCTTGGACCACTCATTGTGGGGGTCTCCCACCAACTCAGACTCTGCCCCTCTTCTCCAAAAGACACCAAGAGGTCCCCAAGATGTTGAAAGAACAACCCTCTGTTCTCCATGAGAGGGATCAGGGCAATGCTTCCCCCCTCCAGTTAATGACCGCTTGTTCACCCACCAGACCCATAGGTGTCTGCCTTCTCCTCAGCCTCATGCAAATTAAATAAAAAGCAAAGAGACACCAGGAGCCAACCTTACTCCACTTTGAAAGAATAGTTTTAGGTTTTGTTCTTCCTCAGCTATAGGCTTCTATGAAAGCAGGTGGTCAATGGTCGCTGCGCCCTAAGGAAAGTGGTTCCTATGAACTGAGCCAAACAAAAACATCAGGGTTGCAAGATATCCGCTGTGGCAGAACGCCCAGTTTCTGTAGAATTCTCCCAATTACAATATCCTCTCCCCTGCCTATATGAATTGCCTGAGAAAATACAGCTAGACAGACCTTGATCAGAAAATTTGTCTTGGTCTCGTTCTTTGTGTCTCCTGTCCCTCCCATTCTCTCCCCTTCTCTTTTAGGGTATCCTGTTGAAGACCCCGCAGGCCAGGGCAGGGATGGAGTCCAGCACCCTTCACTGAATCAAGACTTCACTGCTGGGTGACACATCATGGTGACATCCTCCTTTAGTCCTAGCACTTGTGAAGCAGAGACAGAAGAATGTCTGTCAGTTCCAGGCCAGCCAGGCTGTGTAGAAAGACCCTGGGTCAAACAACAAAACCAACAGGACTTTACTTTTGACAGATCTTGCTATAGAAAAATAGCATCTTTCAATGTTCAGCCTTGGGGTCTTTGATGCTTTAATAGTACACAGATATTAGGTGTCCATACTCATCCTCCAGTAAGGTTAAGTAATAAAAAATTGTCCATCCATGAGACTCAGGGTTTCAGGGACAGAATGAGTCAACATGTGGGGATTGAGGTGCATGAGGAGTGGCATCAGGTAAGAAAGGAGAGCCACTGCTTGCCCTCATCCTGAGTAGATGAAAGAAAAAGGATAGACTCACATAATCAAAACCCTGTGGACAGTGACCCCTACACAGGCTTCCTGGGCGCTACCTGTAGGCCTGGGTCTACTCTGCCACAAGGCATGTGCTTATACCAAGCTGAAGCTGGGGTATGTGCTGGGCTGTAGGAAAGCAGCTAGGCATCGCTCTAAGGATAGGAAACCACAGTCAGAGATGTGGGAAAGCCAGAGCTAATTCAGGGGTCTCCTGACCCTGTGCAAGGCCAGGGCAGTGGGGTTCTCAGAGTCTTGTATATTCAGATATCGCTGGGAGTCACAGAAGAGCAGAGAATGGAGTTGGGGTGGGTGGGGCTCAGGCTGGGGTTAGTGTCCAGCCGGGGCCATGTGGGGTGGGGAGTGGGAAGGGAGCTCTAGCTTGTCCCATCAGGTAATTGTACTTAGCATGGCAGCAGGAGGCTTGGTGGTGGTTGTGGCTGGGAGCAAAGAGAGGCCTTCTACAGGAGACTAGGCTAAGGCTCTGTAGGTGAAGGTCTTCTCCATCATGGCCCCCTACAGTGGATCTTGATGAAAAGACAGAGTCCATGGTTCTACACAGTTTATTGTTATGGTGGAAAATGGATCTGTAAAACCATACCCCACTTCTCAGGGTGGGCCTGAGATTAAATACCTTTTGCAGGGAAGAATGTCTGGGAAGAGAAGTTTATTGGCTAAGCCCTGCAGGCCTCTACCTACCTCATTAGCATGGAGAACTCTGTTTTAAGATTATATGACCATGGGACACGTTTCTTTTATGTGAGAAGCATGGCAAATGTCCCAAGTCAGGAGTCTGACAGGGAGCTGGGAGTCACCTAAGCCTCGAGTGTGTGCCCACCAAGTCTCCAGGCCTCTACCTGCTCTATCTTACCAAACTTCCTGACATGGTTTTATATCTCACACCTGCACTCTGTGAACCACTAAGAAGAAAGGTATTAGAAGTGCACATTTCTTCTGCCAGCCTTTCTATCCAAAATGATCCATACTGCCTGGATACACTGGACAAGAGTGGGAGCACTCTGAACTCCTGTGTATGGACATAGACAGAAAGACAAACAGGGAGACATGCAGAACACACACACACACACACCACACACACACACCAAAACACAGTTCTCGAACAGACTAGGATACCAACCAGTTAAAGGACAGTCAGTGGGGCTGAGGCAGCCACTTAACTGTGAAGCCACAGAGTGGAGACAGCAACCAGCAACTATCACAGTGTCCCAACTCAGGGATTGGGGTGCTGCAGGGCTGGGTAGCTGATCAGTGTCTTAGAACATGGGAAACAAAACAAAAACTGCATTTCAGAACAGAATGTATCACAGTTACCAGCAGAAAGAAATTTTTTATTTTTATTTTATGTGCATTAGTGATTCACCTGCGTATATTTCTGTGAGGGGATGGCAACCCCTTGAAACTTCAGTTACACACAGTTGAGACCTGCCCCATGGATACTAGGAGTCGAACCCAGGTCCTTGGGAAGAGCAACAGTGCTAATACCTGCTGAGCCATTTCCCCAGGCCCTGGAGAAAAATTTTTAAAACTCAGAATGCATGCATGTTAGGCATCTAAGAAATGAGGTTCCCAGTAGGCCAAGGAGAGAAGCTGACTTTACAGAAGGCTCTGGACACCAGTGACACCCAGGCCTCTGCAGCAGGGCTCAGGGAAGCTGCCACTTTACTTGCTGCAGAGAGGAAGCAGCAGACACACACTCCTTCAGTGGCCTCAATTCACACACACCTGTGTCTGTGTTAGCCATCACCTGCTAAACACAGGTCAGGTTCACCCAGCATACATCAGGGTTTGGAGGTTCTCAATGTCTGTCATGACTACATTTACAACTTGATAATCTCTCTTAACCAGATTACAGGCCTGACAAGGTCACAAGTTAGGATCTTCCCATTTTCCTGAAACAGATTGTGATGCTGAGGGCAAGCACAAGGCTGGGCCCAGAGATGCAGTGACTCAGTGATGAATTCTTCCTCTCACACCCCAACAAACAAAGGACTTGTTTACCAGTTTAGCTGAGCTGGCCACTCTGGAAGCCAGCTGCTTCCTACAGAGAACCACACAGGTATGGAGAGCACTTGTGGGGAACAACTTATAAACTTATAATTAGGTTAGCTAATTGGGATACAACTCTCTTTGTATGGGCATCTTGCTATTAATCATTATCAAACATATAAAGCCTTTGATTGATCTATAAGAATTAGAGTCTCATTCTCTTACTGGGCCCGCATGGATGGCGGAATGGTCTGGGCAATGCCCTGGCTTGCGGCCATCTCTCATGCTGGCATCTAGTGGGTAGCAGGGCTGGTATTTCTGGCAGCTGGTTACAGTTGCAGCCTGCACTTGGCCTCATGCTGAGAAACATGGCCCCTGGGCTAGGCAGAGCCGCTGCAGCTTACAGAGCCGGCCTGAGCAAGAGGCCTTTTTAAATAATTACTGCAACATCCCTACAGCACACAATTGGGTGAAGAAACAATTGTCTCATTATCTTTGAGATCTGACTCTTGATTACTGCCACTTTCAGGTATTATGTCTTTTAGGGCTCATAAATTAGCAGTGTGTTTGTATCCTGAAAATGCTCTTATCCTACAGATGCTCGCCCTGCAGGTCCTGGGCCTAGACTTCTCCCACAGGCACTATGACACACCACATGTGTTAGGAGAGCCTCACACCAAGTGTGCTCTGCTCCTTCTTCACCAGATGTAGCTATGCTTTCTACTGCATTCTCTTTCTTTGTGGTTATGCTGCTCTTCTCTCTTCTTTCTCTGAAATTGTCTGCTATGTCTGCTGGCCAGGCTGCTTCTCCTTCCTTTTCCTGAGCTTTGGTGTGTTCTTGCGAGGCATCTGAGTCACCTAACTCTGGAGACTGAGCAAAATGTGGATCAGAAAAACAGTTGGATGCCAGAAGCAGGCATAGTGAGCCATGCTAATTGGGGTATGAAAGACAGTGCTGAGGGCAGTTTGACCTGTGGGGAACAGCTCAAGAAGTTTCCTGTAGGCTTAGATTGTTCAAAACCTACTTTAATAAGGGGTCTTAAATGCTTTAGCCCCCCTTCTAGAGCACTACCCATCTGAGGGAGTGGATAGGAAAGGAAAATAGAGCAAAGGAGAACATGAAGCTGTTTAGATATAGTTCCCAGGAGCAAGTCCAATCTGCATTGTCAGGATATCAGTAGTCCAGTTCACAGGAATCAGCAGCTGCTGCTCAATCCACTCGCAAACACCATTGACAAATCAGCAATGGCAGGTCAGGTCAGGTCAGTTAGAAGAAAGAATCAGGCTCTGTCAATCATCTCACAGTCTGCAGAAGCAGGAAGAAGCCACCAACACCACCAGACATAAAGCTGGTGAGAATGTGAAGGAACAACAGGGCTGAATTCCAACCCCAGCAAGCAGCAGAATTTGGAAACTGGTTCTTCTCCACATGTGTGTGTAGCCTGTCCGTTCATGGAGGCCCAGGGAGGTCTTTAAGGCCACTGTGAAAGTAAAGCCTGGAGAACCCAAGATACGGGGATGCCAGTCGTCCTCTATTTGCCAAGGAAAGCTGCTAACAGGCGTGAACCAGCCCTAGAGAGAGAACTGCTGCAGCCAACAAACCTGACAAGAGTTGGGGATCTGAAGAGAGCTTTGGCATCAGACCTGGAGATGCAGTTTGCAGATTGCCCAGCTGGTTTTTTTGTAGCCACCAGCGGCCATTGAAAGGGTTCACCTGAAAGGGGGGGCTGGAAATGATAAGGACGGAGAGGCAAGAGAAGCATGGAGCCAAGACAAAGTTTTCTCATCAAGGCTCAAAGTTTAATATTCAGCTCTAGTATACATAGGGAAAGCCCCACCAACCCCATCCTTTGCTTCAGCCGGATTATGTCCCAAGGCAAGTTCAGTGGGTAGTCTATTCTAAGTTCCTGTAGGAAGTTGTACCTGTAGCCAAGGTGGATGACTTCAACTAGGTTCGTCCTATTACTACATCTATTGTAGGAAACATGGTCTTTCCAGCCTGCTCAAGGCTGGGGGAGGGCACAGTTTTTAGTCTTTAATTTAGTTGTTTTCTCACTTTGTTCCTTTTCCTTCCTTTTGAAACAGAAATGTACATCCTATGCTCAAATATATTCTAAGCATAGGGCCTGCTCTTTTAGTTACTTTTTAGAGGGGCTGCAGTTAAGAGAATGTCTTGAGTCTCAGAAGAGACTGTGAACTTTGAACTTTAAAGTGTTGAGACTGACAGAATATGGGAACTTTCAAGACTGAATGCATTTTACATTATGATATGGCTCCAAGCCTATGGGCCAGGGAGTTTGAATGAAAATGGACCCCATTGGTCATAGATTTCAATGTTTGATCATTAGGGTGTGGCCCTATTGAACAGATTAGGGGTGTGGCTTGTTGGAGGAAGTGTGTCACTGAGGGTGGACTTGGAAGTTTCCAAAGCCCAAGCCAGGCTCAGAGGCTCTCCTCCTGCTGCCTGAGGAACCAGATGCAGAACGCCAGCTACTGCTCCTACACCACGTCTGCCTCCGAGTGAGCATGATGACAAGGGGCTAAACCTCGGAAACTGTAATCAAGCCCCAGGAAAATGGTTGTTTTTTTTTTTTTAATTGTCATGGTCCCAGTGTCTCTTCAAAGCAACAGAACAATGATTAAGACACAAGTTAAACTTAAAATTTTTTTTTATAAAGACCCCTAAGTGAAACTCTGAGTAACTTCTATCTTCTTTTGATGTATCAAATTTTAAGTTTTTTTTTTTTTTTAATTAAAGCCCTACAAAAAGAAGATCATTGAAATTCCCTCTGACTCACAGAATGCTGATGTAACATTGTATATAGAGTGAGCACTCACAGATTTGAAACTCTGTCCTTGACAACTGTAAGATTAATTCCATCCTGTACCCTGTTCTGAAAGTTACCTGTACTCCCCCTGAACACGTATGCTCTGGTGTCATTCCCTTCCCCACATCCTGCCTTTTTGTGCTTATAACCCCTGTGTGAATAAGTGAATTATGATCTGATTTAAATAATTAAATAAATTTTTTTAAAAAAAGATTAATTCCATCCTCACTTTCTTTCCCTGACAGAGCTGGCAGTTGGGTCATGTTCTGGGATTGGATAATGAGCATATTGCATACATTCTGTAGTATCCTATCATATTCTCTCTCTTCTCACTCTCTCTCTCTCTCTCTCTCTCTCTCTCTCCTCTCTGTTTCCTCTTTCTCTCTCTCTCTCTCTTTGTATTTGATGGCTAGCTCTGGGAAATCAGACGCTGTGTCAGCAGTCTCAAGAAAGACCTAGGTAAATAGGGACATAAAAATCCTGGGGACAGCCAGCAGGAACCTGAGTCCTTTCCAGCTGCCCTAGAAGGAGGCCATATCTCATGGATCCCAGCTCTAGTGAAGCCTTGAGAAAATACAGCAAGAAGAAAACAGGACCTGGGATTGGTCCTGAGCCAGGGTTAGCCAAGGACTCTTGATGTCACACATCCTGTGGAATATCAGAGGATGGTTTCTCCAGATGCTGAGCTTGGATGCTCTGCTACAGTGCAGCAGATAACTGAGAAGTGAAGTTCTCCAGCCATCTTCCTGGAGAAATCACAGGACTCTGAGCTGAAGCTACAGTGTTCAAAAATGAGGAATTATCGTATACGGCCAGTCTATCTGCACTAAGCTATTATAAGATAGTCTTCTTAGCATTTTATTTCATTTTTCAGTGTTCTAGGTAAAGTCTTAGTCACCAGGCTAAATCTGGGTGGGAAACCAGCTGAGGAGACCCTATCTCCCCAGTTCACTTTGCTCCTAACCTGAGTCAGGTCCTTCTCCCTGGACACTGATGAGGAGCTGAAAGGACTCACCCTCATTAGGTGACTCATTAGATCCTGGGGAACTGTTATGCCCAGTGCTCCAGAACCCCAGGAGACTGCTGGGAACCCAAGACTGATGTTCCAAGACTGGTTGGGTGAGATTCTGATGCAAGAACAAAGAGAGTCTTTATTATATGAGTCTGAACCAGATTGCAAGCCTTCTATGCTTCACAGGTTAGGAATGCAATGCTCGCCTCCAGAGGCTTGAGATAATATATGCATAAGCTGGGATTATTACAAGATTGGGGAGGGGATAAAGGAGTTCTGTCCTTCAAACCTGATAAAATTTGTTCAGGGGGGATGGGTGTGAATGGCAGCTGAAAAGAACCTTCCAGACCTGGAAAGAAGTCACTCATTCCATTATCAGAAGATTTGTTAATCAGGGAAGGGAGGGCAAGTTTCAGCAACTCAGAAAGCTGCCTTTCATCTGCTCGCAAGGTCTGCATTTGTGGGTGAGGGGAATGCTAGTATGCTTTGAGTAGGCAGGTTGCAGGTCAGGGATAAGGGCCAAGGGTTAATATAGAGCAATGGGGCAGGATACCTCCTGTCTCTTCAGAACTAGTTATACAGTCCTTACAGCCCGAGGGAGGGAGTCTGAGGTATCTGTTCATTCGGGACCTGTCCTTTGCTGTGTAGAGACTTTATGTTTATGCTGACACATGACCTCACGAATTCCTGTGGTCTGCTGTTCTAGCACAAGTCCTTCCCTCTCTCATACAACAGTGTCCCC
>JAJTUV010004601.1:0-17510 GCA_021653895.1 Mastomys natalensis
TGGAGATTGTGAGCCGGCTCTTCAGGGATGGGTTGAAGTACTTATCATCATCCCACCAAATGTCTGCAAGCCACTCCAAACCCTTCCCTGAAGGCTGACGGATCCAGCCCACACCTATACCAGAAGTGCTCATGAAAACCCAGAAAAAGAGCAAGTCAGACTGAGGGTCTGGGAGGGCTGCAATATCCCAGGGCCAGACTCTTTCAGAGTAACCTGGGATAGGACATCTGTGGAGAAAAAGAAAAAAGAGATGGGAAGCTTGAAGTTGGAATAGGTAAGAATAGAAAAAAGTTAAACCCTTAGGAATCCTTGACACTCACATGCAGGGAAAATTAGCAGCAGGAATGAGGAAGTAAGCCTGTCCATGGCTACACAGTAGTGAGAACACAGGCCTCTGGCTTTTTCAACTCAAGGTTGGGTGGCTGCAGGAGAGATTTGCATTCCTCACCAGGGGCTGACTCTGATGATATATGTAAGTTTTAGGACTTAAGAGGTATCAGTCTATGATGGGAGATGCAGGAGTCCTAAGAGAGTTCATTTCTGCTTCCCATAGAGTAGGTAACACACAAGACCAGGTTCCTCAGTCCACAACACTTCTGGTGACTGATGTTGGGATGCAGTAGGGTTGAGAGAGACCCTCACTCTAACACGAAGGGTCCTGACTCTGTTCACTCATCTAGGAATCACTTCCCTATGTTTTTGCATGGAGGACAGAGGAGAAGCTCAAAGGGGAGATTTTACTCCTACCTTGATGACACTATTTCTGGGACCTGTGTGAGTCTTATCACTATATAGTTTTCCACAAAATTCATACAGTAATTGTAGACTTCTGCATTGTGTAAGGGGATGTCCACCTCAAGCTGGCAACTATGAACATTATAATTCCAGGAAAGAGTGATTTCATTGACTTCAATGATGAATCAGTTTTCATGGCTCACATATTTGAGATTTCCATTTACAACAATCAGTATCGTCATTTTTAAACTGACCTGTATTTGTGACAACTTTAAAACCAACAGCAAAAACGTTATATACTCTAAGCAGGAGAAGTTTATTCAGTTCTCTCAGCTGCTGATGATCTTCGAAGAAGGCACAGTGGCAGAGGATGCTGGAAGGCACAGCTCACAAGGTTTAAGTATTTTTTTCACTGCCTTCAGAAATGTTAAAACACAATGCATTCATCTTTGTTCTTATCACTATTGATGGTTTAGAACTTGGAGAGAATAAGATTTGAATAACTTTGGTCAGCTTATTCAGTGTCTTGTGGGCAAGAACACGGTTGAAAATATGGAAAAAACTTGAGTGATGAGTGATTTCATTAAAGAAATCTACAACAAAAAACCATGAAGCTTCTCTTATGAATAAAACATCTTCATATTTTCAAATGTTTGAAAGATAAAAATATCAAGGCATGTCTAAACCATAAAATAAAATCTCAACACCAATTGATATCAAAATGAGAAAGAGAAAACAATCCCAGAATGCTGAGTGCCATCTGAGGCCTTGAACCCTTAGGGTAAAATGTGCAATAAGATCTGCTCTAACACATGGGTTCATTTTCCAGGCAGTTGACAATGACAAAATGACTTTTTACCTGTAAGTGAATTATTGTATCTTGAAATAGAATAATTTCTGACATTGTCTCCATGAGACTCAGAGATCATCACATACATCCTCATCAGGCAGGAGGAAGGGTCCACAGAAGGCAAAAATACTGGAATGGATGACACAGAGGCTAAGTTGTCAGGTTTAGATGAAGGTCCACAGGGCCAGAGATACAGATACTGCTGGATCCTGAATATTGGAAAGTCAGACAACAGAACTCTTCAGAAAGAGAATTCATTTCTAACCAGGATCACAGATGTTGCATTTCAGATGCTTTGTCCATGGAGGCATAAACGTGTGATGTTGTCTTAAGTCTGTGATATGAGGTGCTATGGATGAAGATATTTTTCCCGGATTTTTCAGTTGTACTTGAAGTAATTCCAGGGCCAAGTCCATAAATGTACAGAGAGAGCTGTGGACAATATGCTACAATAATTATAATACATAAATAAAAGCAAACAAGGTTTTATACAAATTAGTATCTAAATCCTCTCGTCAATTAGGGCTCAAAAATTAGAACATATGTAGATCACATGAATATATTCACTTAGATTATTTCACTGATATACTTTACAGCTTTCAAAAAGCCTGTACTCAGGTATATGCAGCTAGAGAGCCTATTTCCAACTTACTGGAGTGTTTATGTATTTCTAATCAGTGCCATAACCAATATGGGGTCTCCATGTTCATCACAAAGACATGTGAAGAGAAAGCATTGCAGACTGAACAAGTGTTAGCTAAGGTGGAACTACCAATCCACCCTTCAGAAACTCTCAAGCACTTGGATTGAAAATGACGATACTATCATGTGATTCCTGTAAGGAGGGCGTGTTATATGTTGATGAAGCAAGTAATGGATTCCAGATATGCACAGAGTAGAGCAGAAACCAGACATTTCTTTAGATGACATGTAAAGTCTGCCACCAGAGGCAGGATCTAATCTCATGCAGTGCAAATGCATCCAGCCATGGAAATAAGAAAGTAATCTCTTATCAGAGATTATTAGGAATCTCATGGATATCTCCAGTAGGCTGTAATCCTAAAATTCTAACAGTGGACAACTGGTTCTTAACAAACTAATAAAATGTTTCAATAGTAAATCTGAAGAATAAATTGAACACAGTACACACACTTAGGACATCACATCAAATTGAAGGACGCTGAGGGAAAACAGAAGACACAGGAGTGAAGAATCTGGTGTCAGGTGAGGTCCAGAGTGCTGTGGACAGGTTAAAAGTGGCCTGGACATCCAGATGTTGTAAGGACCATTAACTATATTCATGTGTAATTGGTAGTAATATTAAAAAAAAAAAAACCTATTAAGCGAAAATATTGAGAAGAGTGAGTGATGACATGCCCAGCTTCTCCCTCTCTCCCTCCCCTGAGGTGAGGCTTCATGTGGAAGTGGGACCAACTTTCTCCTGCACCTTCCCAGCAGAGCAGCATTGGTTCAGCATGGTGGATGGAACATCGAGAACTGTGTTCACAAGTCACAATCAAACATATTTTCCAAGTGAGAAAATCCCTCCTGACAGTGGAAAGAAGTTACAGATAGTTTTACAGATGCAGCTGATGGTGATGATGATGACTGAATGTTTGACATATCATGTCTGAAATTTTCTATCATTCTGTCATTTGTAATATGTAAATTGTCCTTCCAATATGTTTAATTTGTAATGAATTAAACATACACAAATTACTTAACAAGGGAATTTCACTGTCCTAAATTTGTACTCTTCTCACAGGAGCTCCATCACATGTATCCTATGGTCTCTGAACTTGTGTGATGTTAGGAAAGGAAACCTCAGAGTCTCCTAGGACTGCCTCACTCTCCAGATGATTCCCTGCACCTGTTTCTGTTTCTCTCCTGGTGAAAGTTGGATCTACACCACCCCCTGCTGGCCCTGAGCATCCTCTAAAAGGGTTGTTTCTGGGCACACAGGGAACCTGCTCACTGTGTCTCCTGCACAGTAATACAAAGTTGTGTCAGAGTGAACTAATTCATGAATGTGTAAACTGACATTCTGATGGATTCTTCAGTGAAATCTGTGCATTTTGTACAGACCTTCTCCACTTTTCGTTCAGGGCCCATAGGTTCTTCCTGAAGGTGAACAGCCACGAGGAGGCTCTCACATTCCAGCAGTCACTAGCCATTGGTATTGAATTCCCAGAATTATTACTCTGTCAGGATCTATGTAGACAGATGTTTTTTAGTGATTGTTTTTATAAAATTGTAAATCCCAAAAACTATACATAAAGGTTTAAACATATTATATCTTCTTGATGAATTGTTCTGTTTACCATTATGCAATAACTCCTTTAATATCTTGTAATTAATTTTAGGTGAAGGTTTAATTTGACTGATATGAGATAACTACACCAGCTTTTATTATGTTTTCCACTTGCTTAATTTTTTCATCCTTTGATAAGTTTTGAGAAATGTGTTTCCTGAAGACAGTATATAACTCTGTTTTTTTTATCTAGTTAATTTGTTGTATCTTTTTGTTGATGCATCAAGGACATTTACATTTAAGGTTAAAATAAAAAACGTTTTCTATTTTTTTTATAAGTTTGTTAGGTGGTTTCCTGTTTTCTAGAATATTGTTTTGTAGGAGGAGAAGCTGATATCAATATCTGGTTCCCTAATTGGTTCTTGATTTGGTCAATAAAGAAAGTGGAAGCCAATCTCTGGCATTGAGAAAGGTGGGACTTTCATGTCCCAGAAGGAGGGACGTGTGCACTCCAGGTCAGGCTTTGGAATGAGAAGGACACAACAACCATTTAATGTCTTAACGCAGCCAAACCTGTGTCCTCCACCACCAGCAGATGGCTGATATAGGCTAGCTGATAAGCTTAGAGCAAGCAATTTCTGTGCTCAGTAATTGTGTTATATGGATAGTTTCAAAATAAGAAAGCGTCTAGTGGTTATTTTTTCCACAGAGCTAACTTGGGCAGGAAAAGAGAAAAAACAGCTTGGCAGCTTGGCAAACCTAGCCAGCAGGAAGAGGCAGCCACTGAAGCTTGGACACCAGCTCCCTATTCCCAGGTTGAGACATGGTAGCTTTTGACACTTAGCTAAGCCGGAGGGAACAAAAGGACCAGAAAAAGGTCTGACAACAGGCTGAGCACCAAGAAGTCAATAGCATGTTTGGTCAAATTACACACAACATTGTTTATTTATTTTCTTGTTTCCATATAAGTTCCGAGGGTTTGATGACTACAGTCTTGGACACCATTGTTTCTTCCCTTGTCTAGCTTGCTTGTCAGCCGTGAGGCTGCCTTTCATCTTCCCTCCTGTAAAACATCCCACTAAGAACTTTCTGCAGTGCCAACTTGATCATCATGAGCTGACCCAAATTGTGTTTCCTTGAAATACTTTTATTTTTACATCAATTCTGAAGGATATCTTAGCAGGATATAACATTCTTGGTTCACAGTTGCTCATTTTCAGAGCTTAAAATATTGCCTTCCACATCTTTACAGTCTTTGTGGTTGCTAAGAAAGGGTTTGGTGTAATTTTATCATTCTATATTAGTATTTGACTTGGTGGTTTTGGATGCTTCTTTTAGATGGTTTTTATGGTTTTAATATTTGACATCCTGGTTGTAATATTCCATACCCATGACTATTTGGTGTTCTACATACCTCTTGTATTTGGAAGCCTACATCTTTCTGTAAATTTGGTATAATCTCTCTAATTACTTTCTTGACTTTGCTTCATCCACTCCATATAATATTTAGTGAATGTGTAGCCAGAAGTCTTGCAGGACATCTTCACTGAGGTCCCAGACCTGAGTCAACTCTGTGGAGAGAGAGTGCAAATCTTTGGCACCTGAATGTATGGCAAGACCTCAGGTCTGCTACTGTGAGCCCCTTACCTGTCATTGTTACCACCAGGAAGAGGATGATACAGCTCAATCCCATGGTGAGGTCCTGTAAACTCAGTGACTGTAGAGAGGGACAGTGATATTATGTTTTTGTAGAGTTGTGAACATTCCTGAATTTACCACTGCAGACTCACACGATTTGCATATCATGAGCAGGAAGCATCTAAGATAAGGACCTACTGCTGCTGAAGAGCAAGGGATAGAGGAAACCTGGGTCAAGTATCAGGATATTGAGGTGCAAATCCTAAACATGTCTGAGGAAGTTCATCCCATACCCCTTCCTAGAGCTTTGTGCAGAGGCTATGAATGTAACATCATTTACAAAGCTCTAATTAGATTTCCAGCCGGAGACAGTGGCCCTACTTATGAAAAGAGAAACATTGATTTATAGATGGTTGCAAGAATGACAATAGGTATGTCAAATTTCAAAAACTGTTATTAGACTATACAGCCTCCTTCCAATACATACAATTAACATTTGCCTTTCCAACATGTTATATACTAAAAAGCTCAAACAAACAATCAAAAGTAAAATATACTTCAGAAATATTTATCCCTACTGCAGCACATTCACAATAACTAATTATGTAAATAAACTATGTATCATTAAGAAACAAGATATATATATATATATATATATTTGTTATACAGAATTATGTATACAAATACAATATAATGATGTATAAATGAAACTGAAAAGAAAATTGGAGGAAATATTGATAGTGTACAAAATGCACTTGTATAAAAATTCTAAACATACAAAATTGATATTTCTACTTTACAGAATTGTTTTTGCTCTTTACAATTTTCATTCATAAATGAACATACATTATGATCATATATCCCTCCCTATGTCCCTATTGTTACCCTTGGAATCTTCAAATAGGTCTCTCTTCCAAAATTCTGTCCACCTTTATTCATTAACTAAAAACATAGCATGTCCAATTACTGCCATTTATAATCACATAGACTGGGTAATTTACTAGTATATAGGGAACCTACAAAACATTTCAAAATGTGATTAATTTTTCCTAATTAGTTAGCAAATGCCAATAGATCCTCAGCTTGATATGGTCCTCGGGCATTCTTCTCCATCCATACTGTAATATTTTTAAAAATTGTTACACCATCCTTAGTGGTAATAACAGAACACACATGTACCAAGAATATGTGTGATCCTCAGAGGACAACTCAGGAAATTCAGTCCTTGTCTAGTAAGATATGAATACAAGATATTAAGCTGTTATTGCTAAACTTTCCATGAGACATTTGAATCTGATCAGCTGTTACACAGGTTCTCAGGCTATAACTTTGACTGCCTTGTTTGTTCAGCTCTTGTGCTGGTAACTATAGCTGTTGAGAGTTCATGTGTATGGTTATTCGCAAAGAATCCTGACATTGAATTTCATGTCAATACATCTCAGATCCTGGACCTTTTGTTCTTTCCAAACCCCCTTTTATTAATGTCTTTGGATTTGAGGAGGGACATTAATATAGAGGACTCATTTGTAATTGAGTATCCAGACATTCATTCTCTAAACTTAGTCCAGACATGAATGTCTATATCAATCATTCTAAACTGCACATAGAAACCTCTGTGATCAAAGCTGAGAGCAGCAATAATCTACTGGGTATAAACATATATTATAAGGCAGTTTGACAACTTGAACATTAGCAATGCAGCTAGGGTCTACTAGGAATGTTTACCTGGGATGAAGTCTTTCCTATGTAGTAGGCCATCCAATTAGAAAGCAGTTGGTCACTACATAATAGGCAAGGACTAGTGAATACATCTTACCTGAAGGCTGATATTGTAGCCTGCAGGAAAGGTACTACATAGGATCACTGATGACTTTGCTCTTCTTCTAAGCTGCATGATACTGTCCTGCCCTAGGAAACCTAAGCAGCAGATAGACTATCCTGTCAGTTAAAGATTGGTTTCTCTATGTCCTGTACTTTAGTCATTAGCTAAGTGTAGATTAAAAGATAGCAAAAACTATTCTCAGCAATAAAAGATCTTCAGGTGGAATCACCATCCCTGACCTCAAGTTGTACTACAGAGCAATAGTGATAAAAATTGCATGGTATTGGTACAGAGGCAGGCAGGAAGATCATTGCAATAGAATTGAAGCCCCAGAAATGAACCCACACACCTATGGTCACTTGATCTTTGACAAAGGAGCTAAAACCATCAAGTGGAAAACAGACAGCATTTTCAACAAATGGTGCTTGTTCAACTGGAGGTCAACTTGTAGAAGAATGCAAAGCAATCCATTGTTATCTACTTGTACAAAGCTCAAGTCAAAGTGGATCAAGGACCTCCACAAAACCCAGATACAATGAAACTAACAGAGAGAAAGTGGGGAAGAGGGCTAGATCACATGGGCTCAGGGAAAAGTTCCTGAACAGAAAATGAATGGCTTATTCCAAAGATCAAGAATTGACAAAAGGGACCCATAATATTGCAAAGCTTCTGTAAGGCAAAGGTCATTGTCATTAGGACAAAATGGCAACAAATAGATTGGGAAAAGAGCTTTACCAATCTTACACCTGAAAGATGGCTAATATCTAATGTATATAAAGAACTGAAGAAATTAGACTCCAGACAATCAAAATAACCCTATTAAATATGGGATGCAGAGCTCAACAAAGTATTTCTCAACTGAGAAAACTCCAGTGGTCAAAAAGTGCCTGAAGACATGTTCAACATCTGTAGTCATCAAGGAAATGCAAATCAAAACAACCCTGAGATTCCACCTCACACCAGTCAGAATGGCTAAGATCAAAAACTCAGGTGATAGTAGATGTTGGTGAGGATGTAGAGAAAGAGGAATACTCCTCCATTGTTGGTGGGATTGTAAGCTGGTACAACCACTCTGGAAATCAGTCTGACAGTTTCTCAGAAAACTGAACATAGTATTTCCTGATGACCCAGCAATAGCACTCCTAAGCACATACGCAAAAGATGCTCCAACATATAACAAGGACACATGCTTCACTATGTTTATAGCAGCTGTATTTACAATAGCCTGAGGCTGGAAAGAATCCCGATGTCCTTCAACAGAGGAATGGATACAGAAAATGTATTACATTTACACAATGGAATACTACTCAGCTATTAAAAACAATGAATTCATGAAATTCTTAGGCAAAGATGGAACTAGAAATATCATCCTGAGTGAGGTAACCCAGTCACAAAAGAACACACATGGTGTGCACTCACTGATAAGTGGATATTAGCCCAAAAGCTCACAAAACCTAACATACAACTCACAGACCACATGAAGCTCAAGAAGAAGGAAGACCAAAGTGTGGGTGCTCAATCCTTAGAAGGAATAACAAAATACTCATGGGAGAAAGTAAGGATACAAAGTATGGAGCAGAGACTGGAGGAGGGGCCGTCTGGAGACTGCCTACCTGGGAATCCAGCCCACGTGCAGTCACCATAGGCAGGCACAGTTGTGGATGCCAGGAAGTACATGCTGACTGGAGCCTGATATACCTGTCTCCTAAGAGGCTCTGCCATAGGTGGATGCTCACAGCTAACCATTGAACTGATCATTGGGTCCTCAATGGAGGAGGTAGAGAGAAGACTGAAGGAGCCAAGGAGCTTGTGGTCCTATTGGAAGAGTGACAGTATCAACCAACCAGAGCTTCCAGGGTGTAAACCACCAGCATGGAGCACATAGGGAGGGACCCATGGCTCCAACTATATATATATAATTGAGGATGACTTTGTCAGGCATTGGTAGAGGAGCAAGTCCTTAGCATAAAATGTTACTAATGTGTTGAATATACAAGAGGATTTAGATAGGCATTTGGAAAAACAAATTGATGCTTTTTACCCTATTCAAATTATTGGAAGGAGGTTCAGAGTTTAAGAGTAAGGAACCATCTGGGGTGTCATTGATTTGTGTTCTAAAATTTATAATGATAGCCATTATGATTAGGAAAAAGTTTAAAGACACTTGCAATATATTTGGAATAATTCTAACAACTCTTGAGCTTATGAATTTCAAGAATGCTGCTCTGTGAGTGTTGATGTGTCAGATACTATGATAAAAATACACATGGCCTGAGGTCAGGATTTCTATTTTGGTCAAGCATCAAGAATGGCATATATAGTTTGATCATGCTAGCCCTTTTGTCCTGGGAATACTTTTATTCCTGCCCATAATGTTAAAGCTTGTTTTTAACAACATCAACATGTTGGCAGTCAAAGTACATGCCTTGAAACTGAAAATGGACCCCTAGACAAGAGTTTTTAATTTAACAGACTGACAAGCCAAGGACTGGTAAGAATCTGCACAGACCTTAGCAACCTAAGACAGAAGTACTTGGTTTTGATAATGCATATTCCATCACAGATAAGGAAGGCATTCTTGTCAGAACAACGTAAGACAGGCTCAGGCTCTGTTATGTTTACGAAATTAAAAAGGCGAAGAAGCAGAGAGCTTTTGGGGCTGCTTGGCAAGAGTCTGACATTGGCCAAGGACAAGGAAATGGGCTGCTTAGAAGAAATATTACATTGGCCAAGGACAAGGAAGTGGGCTTCAGGCATGATTCTGACATTAGGCTAGAACAAAGAAGTAACTTCAGACAGGAATCTAAATCTTAAACTAGAACAAAAAAGTAGGCTTCAGGCATGAAAATGACTTTGGGATAGGACAGGGAAGTAGGCTCAGATGTTTTGGTCATCCTGATAAGCCTTTAAAACAGTGAAACTCTATTGAAGGAGACTAATTGTTCATTGTAAATTAGTACCTGTTGCAGATAGATTCTTGGCTAGTGTTGGGAGGGCATGTTCATTCCCCAATTTTTGCAGGGACTCAAAGGGTTTAAATCTATCTAAGCCCTGTGCTTGTTCCCACTGTCTATGTGAGTTCATATGTGCATCAGTCTATTGTGTCTGGAGGAGACTGTTTCTTTAGTCATCATCATCTCTGGCTCTTGCAATTTCCTTGCAGTGGTCCAGTGTCCGGGAGGAAGGTTTAAGGACAACCATTTAGTACCATGCTCTACAAATTAATCCATTTGTAGTTCTCTCTTGCTTCCCATTACTACAAATTATGTCTCTGACGATGGTTAGTGAGTTACTGGTTTAAGTGTGGTTAGTAATAAAAATCATTTATTGATATGATTCCTATCAAGCACTAGCATATGATTTTCTTTAGGGCCATGTCATATCCAAGTTCACTTCTTGGCAATTCTAGCGATCGGCCATAAATACCCTAACCCTAATCTATAGGCCTCTAATTCCATATCAAGAATAAGTGATTAATCCTACATGTTTTGTCCTATTGTACCAGCAAACCACAGTAGGGAACAATGTAAACAACATGGTTTATAGCTAAATTGATTATTACCTTTCTCCATCTGATACCATACAAAGTGCCTCCAGTACTAAAGAACTCTTATCAATAGGAATGAAGCTTCTACCTGGGGACAAGGTCTATGTCTCTGTGTTCAGTAAGATAAACAAGTGTTCTCTTGAACCATATGGTGTTAAAATTAGTTTGGGGAGAGTAAACCAATAGACTTCAGAACAACCTGAAATTGTTCGGGACTATCTATGGACACTCTTTGGTCAAAGACTCAGTTTGAGAAATACTCATCCAGTAATTCCCATCTTCACCAATACAGCTGTGGTAGTGAAGGGAACATTACCCATAACTTGGAATCTTCTGCTGTGGGAAATTGAAGCCTAAGACTGTGTAGAACCATAGCTGTGAAACACCTGGCATAGGCACCAAACATCTTTCATCTTTAAAAAACAAAACACAGGCAGAATCATTTTTTTTGAACGTCTTACCAAGGGACCTAGGGTAATAACAGGAATAGAAAGCTGTTAACCTGAGAGCAAGCAGGAAACCACAGAGACCAGCAGGGAAGCTGTGGCCATTACCTTCTTCTGATATAAAAAAGAAGGGACAGAGCTGAGAGCGAGCATGAAATACTGAACAGCTAAAGCTGAGGCTGTGTCAATGTGCTATCGTAGCACAGTAGTATGTGGCAGTATCTGCAATGTCCACATTGGTGATCTTGAGGAACCCTGGTTGCTGGAGGTGTCCTTGGGGATTGTGAGCCGGCTCTCCAGGGATGGGTTGTAGTACTTAGTATTATCCCACCAAAAGTTTGCCAGCCACTCCAGACCCTTCCCTGAAGGCTGACTGATCCAGCCCACACCTAAACCATAAGTGCTCAGTGAAAACCCGAAAAAGAGCAAGTCAGACTGAGAGTCTGGGAGGGCTGCAATATCCCAGGGCCAGACTCTTTCAGAGTAACCTGGGACAGGACATCTGTGGAGAAAAAGAAAAAGGAGATGGTAAGCTTGCAGTAGGGTTAGAATAGAAAAGTTCATCCCTTAGGAATCCTTGTCACTCACATGTAGGCACAATCAGCAGAAGGAATAGGAAGTAAGCCTGTCCATGGCTGCACATCATGAATACACAGGCCTCCGGCTTTTCAACCCAAGGTTGGGTGGATCCACGAGAGATTTGCATTCCCTCACCATCTGCTGACTCTCCTGATATACTTAAATTTTAGGACTTAAGAGGTATCAGTCTATGATGGAGATGCAGGAGTCCTTAAAGAGTTCATTTCTGCTTCCATAGAGAGTAATAACACACAAGACCAGGTTCCTCAGTACACAACATTTCTTGTGAGTGATGTTGGGATGCAGTATGTTTGAGAGAGACCTTCACTCTATCATGAAGGGTACTGACTCTATTCACTCATCTAGGAATCACTTCCCTTTGTTTTTGCTTGAAGGACAGATAAGGAGCTCAAAGGGGTGATTTTACTCCTACTTGATGACACTGTTCTAGGACCTGTGTGAGTCCTAACACTATATAGTTTTCCACAAAATTGGCACAGTAATTACAGACCTCTTCCATAGTGTAAGGGTATATCCACCTCAAGCTAGCAACTGTGAACAATATAACTCCTTTAAAAAAGTGATTTCATTGACTTCAATGATGTGTCAAGTTCCTGGCTCACATATTTGAGATTTCCATTTATTCAACCAATCAGTAGCTTCATCTTTTTATTTACCTGTTGTTTGTGACAATCTTAAAATCAACACCAGGAAGTATAAACTCTAAACAGTGAGAAGTTTATTCAGGATGCCGATGATCTTGGAAAAGGCACAGTGGGCAGAAGATTTATTTCTGGGCACACAGGGAACCTGCTCACTGTGTCCGCTGCACAGTAGTACAAAGTTGTGTCTTAGTGACCACAGAGCTCTGCTTGAGACTGAACTAGTTCTTGAATGGGGAAACGGGCCCTTTTGATGGGTTTTCATTGACAGTTCCACCACTTTATACAGAACTTATCCTGTTTTCTTTCAGGGGCATGTGGGTTTCTTCCTGAAGGTGAACAAACCATGAGGAGGGCCCCCACCTCCCAACAGTCATGAGCATTGGTATTAATGTCCCAAAATTATTAAATTTTGTCAGGATCTAGTAAACTGTGGGTATTGTTTTGTTTATTTTTATAAAATTATGGATCCAAAAAATTATACATAAAGGTTTAAAATTTTTAATCTCTTTGATGAATTGTTCTGTTTACCATTATTCAATGACTTCTTTAATCTCTCATAATTAATTTTACTTGAATGTTTAATTTGACTGATATGAATAACTATACCATTGTATTATTATGTTTTCCCCTTGCTTAATGTTTTTTTTATCCTTTGATAAGTTTTTGATAAATGTGTTTCCTGAAGACAGAATATAACTGTTTTTATAAAGCTAGTTCACTTGTTATATCTTTGGTTGATGTAACAAGGCCATTTACATTTAAGGTTAGTATGAAAAGAGGCTTTCTATCTCCTATAATTTTGTTGGGTGATTTTCTGTTTTCTAGAATATTGCTTTGTAGGAGGAGGAGCTGATATTAAAATCTGGTTCCCTAATTCTTCTTGATTGGGTAATAAAGAAGGTGGAAGCCAATTGCTGGGCAATGGAAAGTGTGACTTGCATGTGCCAGAAGGAAGGGAAGGGAGCCTTCAGCTCAGGCTTTGGAAAGAGGACACAACAGCCATCTGAGGTCTTAGGGCACAGAACGGGGCTGGCCTCCACCAACAGCAATGGCTGATATAGGCTAGCTGATAAGGTTAGGGCAAGCGATTTCTGTGCCCAGCAATTGTGTTATATGGTAGTTTTAAATAAGAAAGCTGTCTAGTGGTTTTTTTTTTCCATGAGCTAAAGTGGTCAGGAGAAAGAGAGAAGATGGGTTGTGACTTGTGGAAGCTACCTGGGAGGAAGAGGTACCCAGTGGAGCATGGACAGCAGCTCCCAATTCACAGGCGGGGAATGGTTGTATTCAAACAGGGCTAAGCCAGATTGCACAAAGGGAACAGGGAGAGGTCTGGAACAGGCTGAGCACCCAAGTAGGCAATAGCATGTTTGGGTAAAATTACACACAACATTGTTATTTATTTTTCCTTGTTTTCATATTAGTTCTAGGGTTTGATGTACTGCAATGTTGGAAAGGTTGTTTCTTCCTTGTCTGGCTTGCTTGTCAGCAGTGAGGCTACCTTTCATCTTCCTTCCTGTAAAACATTCCACTAAGAGCTTCTGCAGCGCCAACTTGATTATCATGGGACTGGCCCAAAATTGTTTCCTGAAATACTTTTATTTTTACATCAGTTTTGAAAGATACTTAGCAGGGAATAACATTCTTGGTTCACATTTGCTAATTTTCAGACCTTGAAATACGTCTTCCAGGCTTTATGTCTTTGTGGTTGCTAAGAACAGGGTCTGGTGTAATTCTCTCATTCTATCTTTGTATGTGAATTGGTGTTTTTTGGATGCTTCTTTAGTGTTGTTTCTTTGGTTTTGATATTTGACATCCTGATTGTAATATTCCATACTGATGATATTTGGTGTTCTACATACATCTTGTATTGGAAGCCTATTTCTTTTTGTAAATTTGATATAATCTCTCTAATTACTTCATATCTTTCTTTCAGTTTTAATGTCTGCTTCTTCTAAACTGGACTTCTTAGAAATATCATTTTTCGACTGATATTTTCCTCATAATTTTTCTGTTTATATTATATATTTACTGAACTGTGTCCTTCATCAATGAAATTCTTCTTCTTCATGGTCTTGCGTTAGTCATAATATCTGTTGTAATTTTTGTTTGGCTCCGGATCTCCTTCATTTCAAGCATTTTGTATGATTTATTTTTCAATGTCTATATATCCATGCTTTTTTTCCTCTGCAATCAGAGCTTTACCCACCAATTTATTAAACTATTCCATTCACTTTAGAGACTGTCTTGTCTTGAATAATTTCCTTTAAACATGCATATTTGTTTGGCTCTTCTGTGTGATTGTTTGCTCTTTTTGGATATTAAGACTCCATAATTCTTTCTAAGACATTTCATCTATTTCTGTAATTTTTTAATTCCCTCAGATAGGAATGGCTGGTTTTCTTTCAGTTTTATGTCTGCTTTTCTAAACTGGACTTCTTAGAAAATATCATTCATTTCTACTGATATTTTCCTCATAATTCTCTGTTTATATTATATATTTACTGAACTGTGTCCTTCATCCGTGAAATTCATTCTGGTTGTGCCTCGGGTAATGCTTGTGTTGTAGGTTTTGTACTGTTTCCTTGTGCTTTATAAAATCTGTTGAAGTGTGAATGTTTGACAGTTCTTCAGAATTTTTGTGATATTTGAGTTTATATGTTCTTCTTAGAGTAAAATCTGCATTGACTTCAGGAGGTAAAAATGGTATTGATTATCAAAAACGTTACTGAATTTATGCTAGCTATATATTAAAATGCTAAGGATAGGGCCATCATTAAGATGAGGTAACTATGTGTGTCAAACCTGGGCGTCCCCCCGACACTATGGATTGCTGCGTCAACTAATAGCAAACTTCATTCACTGAAGTTCACACTCCGGGTCTGTGAGAAGAAACAAGACCCAAGGTGTCTAAGACACAGTTCTCTATGTTTTTTGCATTCGGGTCAGAATTCACACTTATTGGCCTCAGATACCACTATAACCAAAGTTCTTTCTCTCAGTAACTTGGCCAAATGGAGAAAATTTTTGGGGCCCCAAATGAGTTCTTGGGCTTTTTGGGGAACCTCCTACAATTGTGTTCGTCCCCAGAAGCCAGAAAGTTCATAGAGTTGAAACTTCCCATAATATTATTTTAGTTATAACATGAACCCGGATAGCCCCTAATAACTCCACCAAACTAACCCAAGAATTCAAAAGACTTATCCAAATTAATTTTTTTGATCCCTTATTTTTACATTTCATCTGCGTCTGAGCACCTAAATAATTTAATTAGTCCACAATAAATTAGTTTTAATTTCTAAACAACATAAATATATGAGCACTGCCCGGCCTCTGAAGGTTTTAAGCTGAGGTGAAAGAGGTTGGATGAAAGACTGAGGTCTACGGCCTTGTAACAATCTGTAACTGTACTGGGGCTGGAGCTGATGGTTCTGGAGTCTTAAAAACTCTTTGCTTATTTGTGCTAAAAACGGTTTTTTTCTTTAATTCTGTCTTTATTAAAACTGGGGAACAATTCTTTATTTCTGTTCTGCTACTCTGTGACTTTGGTTGGTTCATAATATAGCGGGGAAAGATTCAAAATGCTGAGAAGTCTTAGAAACAAACAGGGGAAGGCCTGGTTGAGAAGGAAATGCAACTGATACTTAAGAAAAATAGAAAATTTTAACTGATTGTTTATATTAATGAATAAAAAGTATTTAAGGTTTAAAGGTAACCCATGAAATAAGAATATAAGAATTTAATGTATTCTCAATTTAAATTATGGCCACATTTAAAAAACTGAAAAAATCATGGTTTTCTTAGTGTGAAAAACTGATTAAATGATTATTTGAAATAATAGGATGGAGGGCAATACAAAGCCTGTAATCAGATAAATTTATATTTATTTAAACTTAACTGTTGTTTAGGGAAAAATAAGTAATTTCTATTAAGCATTCAAGGAAAAACCTGTTCTTTATTCATGTATTCTTAAATACATTTATGGATATATAATAAAAACAACTTTAAAAACAATATTAACCTCTAATTTGTAATTTTGAAAGAAATTTTTTTTAAAAATTTGGCAGATAAATAAATTATCAAATTTGCCAAAGGAAAATGCTATTCTCCTTTAGAATGCATTTTTAACCTTCACTTTTTTTTCGAATGCATGCACAAATAATAAAATCATTGAATGCAAAAATGAAAAAAAAATCCAGAAATTTATACTCCACCATATAAAGCCATGAAATTTAAATCAATTCCTATCTGCAAAGGGCTACAGCTAGTTCCCAGTACCCGCGGTTTCTGACCTCACTGCTAATTCTGAGCACCTCCTTTTTATTTTTAATTAAAATTTTTTGGATATTTAATTTGTTTCAGATGTTAACCCCTTTCCCCATTTTCCCACCACCCAAAATCCCATCCCATCCCCCTCCCCCCTACAAATATGAGGGTGCCCCACCCCCCAACCCTCCCACTCCCCCTCCTCGAATTTCCCCACCGGGGCTCCAGACTTCACCACCAAGGTTCCCTCCACCTATCCACAAACATCTTCCATCATATACAGGGGATGGGCCCTCCCTTATGCCCCAACTGGTGGATTGAACCCTGGGATTTGGTAGGTGTTTGTTGATGGGCCACAAACCCCTTCACCTCATTCATTTCCCTAATTCTTTTTTGGACTATACGTTCAAGCTTGCTGTGGCATCTGCCTCTTTAAAATTTCAGGCCGGCACCCTCTAAGGAGTCTGCAATACTAGGTCCTGCAGCCAGCACCCTGGCATCTCATCGCTAAGGAAGGATCTTCATGTTGGCAAATGAAAAATCTCCAAAATGAATTCGTTTGAAATCTAGGCTCAAATGCACCTAATTTCATAAAAAAAATGCTAAAATTCCAAGTACACTTGCACCTCACATAATAATGGGGAGAATTTAAAAAACCCCCCCTTGGAATGGAAATATGGAAACAGAAACCAACAAGAGACACAGGGAAACTAA
>JAJTUV010004602.1:0-11871 GCA_021653895.1 Mastomys natalensis
GAAAATGTGGGTACATCTAAAAAATAAAATCTATTCCAAAATTTAAAAACCCAACAAAAGAATTTTGCAGACAAAAGGTGGAACTTTAAAGTACGTCCCCGATGATCCCAATCCCAAATGGAAATAAATATATGTAGTCACTTGTAAGTGCAATTAGCTCTAAAATGCAGGTATCATGTTACATTCCCCAACCCCAAAAAAGCTAAACAATAAAGGGGGGTCAAGTCATGGGCTTTAACCGCCCCCCTTAAAAAAAGGAATAAAAATAATCCTAAGAAGCAAATGGAGAGAGAAATCTGGGAGGAAAGGGGATGTTGAGGGAAGTGGGGGATTCATGAATCAGGTATGGAGGACAGGAGAGATAGTTAGAGACCATTAAAAATGAATGAAAATTTACAACTGAAAGGGGTGAGAAGGTGTGGGGTATCTCTAGGACAAGACAGAGACCTGGGGTAAGGGTTTGGGATCCAAGAATCAATGAGAATGGTCTTAACTGTGACTCACTACATTGGAGATATGGAACCTGAAGTGGTCACCCCTGTAGCTAGGCAAGAATCCCAGTGGAGTGACAGAAACAGCAACCCACCCACAAAAGTTCAACCCCCAATGTTTCCTACTACAAGAAATGCAGGCATATGTGATGGAGCAGAGCCTGAGAGAATGGCCAACCCATAATGGTCCCAACTTGATATCCATCCCATGGGAAAGCAACAACCCCTAATACTTTTAATGATAGTCTGTTATCTTGCAGACAGGAGCATGCTGCCCTCTGAAGACTCTACCCAACATCTAACTCAAAAATAGATACAGAAACCCACAGCCAAACAGTGGGGGAGCTTGGGACTTTGGAAGAGTTGGAGGAAGAATTCCCTGCCCAGAAGGAGCTAGGAACTCCACAGGGGAAAACAAAAAAGACAACCAACTTGGACCCTTGAGATTCTCAGAGCTGAAAACCACCAACCAAAGAACATAAATGGGTCGGACCCCAAGTCTATCCTTACATAATAGGAGATGTGCAGGCTTGATCTTTGTGTGGATCCCAAACAACCCGGAATTGGAGCTTTCTCAAAAGCTGTTGCCTTTTTATTGGGATATGTTCTACTAGATCGGCTGCCTTCTCTGGCCTCTTGGGGAGAGAAGCACCTAGCCTCCCCGAGACTTAAAGTACCATGGTTGGGGGATGCTCAGAGTTATCTGCTCAAAGGAGAAAGGGGTGGGGGTGAGGGAATGATTGTGGGAGGAGGAACCTGGAGAGGATCAGTGACAGGATATAAAGGGAATAAATAAAAAAATTTTTAAAATGAAAGCAATATTATCATCCACATTATTAAAAACTTCATCAAACAAAAACCTTTATCAAATACCATGCTTTGTTGAGAAACACCAAGGTTTTCCCATTTAAAATTGATTTTTAAAATGTCTATCCTCGCATTTTGCTGGTGTCTAATCTACGCATTGTGAAAAAAACTAAATTAAAAGCCACACAGATTTTAATGGAAATAAACATATTTTCATATTCAGGTGATGTCATAAGTATATGGAACTAATATTACAAAAAATTAAAGGAAGGCATAATTGACCCAAATTTACAACCATCTTCCCAAGGACTTGGGAACAATGGGTAGGGATGAAAGCCTGCTAGAGCCAAAGGAATGCCTGAAAACCCGGACTCTGGGCATGCTATGGCTATTGCATATTAATTCATGATACTATGGTTACCTCCACTAGATCTGTAGAATTCAATCCACTAAAAATCATCATGAATATAAAGTGGATCTGATGCTGTGTTCCCCCAACTAAAGAATTTTTGTAAATTACATTTTCTTCCCTCTTAAATTTTTTAAAGGGGCGCTTGCGGTTCCCCAAAAAAACCCCGATTAAAAACGGAATTTTTTTTCTATGGCTACGGGAAAAAAGGCCTTTAAAAAAAAGGGTTTTTTTTTAAATACAACTTTTTTTTAAAACGGTAAAAGCGCTACTTTTTTTCCCCAAAAAACAGCCTTCTTTAAAAAATACCCAATTCCCCCCGGTTCTTACCTAAAGCCTATTTTGTTTTTTTAGTGGTTTTACAAAGGGGATATTGGGGGAAAAAAAAAAAAAGTTTTACAAATTTTTAAAAACTGAGTTCCTTTTCAAAGGATTCTTCCCAAAAAAAAAGGAAAAAAAAATGGGCAAGGGAATTAAAGCCTGCCAATTAGACAGGTTATTTAATAACAAAATCCCTTTTTGAAAATGATTTTCCCCGCCTATAAGGGTAAAAAGTGAAAATTGATAAAGTCCCAACCCCAATTTACCTTTTAAAAAATTTAAATTAAACCTACACTGAGTAATTTTAAAATTTATAAAGAAATCCCAACCCAAAAAGGAAAATATAAAAATTCCCGGGGGGAAAAATCATTGCCGAAATTTTTTTAAAGACCCCCCACACCCGAAAAAAAACCAAAACATCCTGGGGAAAAGGGGAAGGTCCTTCTCTCTTGATTAAACCCGGGGGAAAGCCTTTTTTTCCCCTAAAAATGGGGAAAAGGAAAAGATAAGTAAAAGGACTAAATATTACAAAAACACACCACACAACCAAAAGTGTGGGGTGTTGTTGGTGTGTGTATACTACTTAAAATTTGCACTACTCCATGATTATGCACTCATACCACTAATTTTTAAAAATAAAAAAAAAACTTTAAAAAAAATGAAATAAAAAAAAAATAATGTTTTAAAAAAAAATTTAGTGTGATTTGCAATGTGTTTTTAAATTTAGCATACAGGAAGTTAAGCAAGAAGTACTGAGTTAACATCACCCCCCATCCCCGGCAGAGTGCTTTTTAAAACCCAAAATTTGAAAAAAAAAAACAAAATTTCTAAAGAAAGCGGAATTTTAAAAAAAAAACATCAAAAAAAATAATAGTAAAAATTGAAAAAATACTTTTCTTATTAAAACCACATTGGAAAAAAAACAAAAATAAAATTAAAAATTTAAAATTTTAAAAAAGGGGGGGGAGAAGGGTAACCACCTCCCCAGTCCTTTTCAAAAATTGCTCTTGTGTGTGTGTTGGGGGTGTGGTGTGGTGTGGTGTGGGGGGAAAAAAATGTTAAATGGTAATAATAATAATTTTAAAAAATCTATTTAAAATTTTTTAAAATAAAGTGACACAGGGCTATCCCCCCCTCCCCCCTATATTATAATTTAAATATATAATGGATGCACTATAATGTTTTATAATAATAAAAAAACAAAAAAAATAAAACAAAAAACAACATACATTTCTAATAAATTTCCCAATTTGGGTTTCAATTTTAATGCCCAAAAAAAATTTAAAAACCTTTCAGGGAAAAAGGTTTTAAAAAAAAAGTATATGTTTAGGAACAACCCCGACCAAAAAAAAAACAGATCCTTATTTTTTAAAAATTTTTTGTTCCTAACCCCCAAAACCCCCCGATGTGTTTTACAAAAAAGATAACCCCCCAAAGTAGAAAAGTAAAAAAAGAATCCCCCAAAAGGGAAAAAGGCGGGTATAGGTATAAAAAGAAAATGAAGGAAAAAGGAAAAAAGAAAAGGGGAATTTTAAATTTGGGGAGGAGAGAAAAAGGAAACCAGGAAAAAATGTAAAGGGGGTTAAATAACCCTTGAAAAGGTTTAAAGGGGGAAAAGGATTTACTATGTCCTTTTATATCGGATTAAAAGGATTTAAAAAGTAACTGACCCCCAAAAAGTGGATATGGTTTTTTTGCATCAGAAATTGTCTAAAAGTTTTTTGGGGGTTTGGGGGGAGAAAACAAAGACCCCAACCCAGATTTACTTTATGAAAAAAAAAAAAATACTTCATAACAAAAAAAATTTCCCAAAAGTAAAATGTGGCGTTAATATCCTGGCATTAAAACCCCCCCCTGAATATTTTGGGGGCAATTTTTTTTCTCCAAGTAGAGAAATGTTTTTTTGGGGGTGGAAAAACCCCCCCAAAAATTTTTGGGAAAGGGACTTTTTTTTTAGGGTGAGCCCACTATTTTCCCCTAAAAAAGTATTTTTTAACTGGGCTTCCAATTTTTTAAAGAACATAAATGGGTCGGACCTAAGTCTATCCTTACATATATAGGAGATGTGCAGCTTGATCTTTGTGTGGATCCCAAACAACTGGAATTGGAGCTTTCTCAAAAGCTGTTGCTTGTATATGGGATATGTTCTACTAGATCGGCTGCCTTCTCTGGCCTCTTGGGGAGAGGAAGCACCTAGCCTCCCAGAGACTTAAAGTACCATGGTTGGGGGATGCTCAGAGTTATCTGCTCAAAGGAGAAGGCTGGGGGTGAGGGAATGATTGTGGGAGGAGGTAACCTGGAGAGGATCAGTGAGCAGGATATAAAGGGAATAAATAAAAAAAATTTTTAAAATGAGAGCAATATTTCATCCACATTATTAAAAACTTCATCAAACAAAACCTTTATCAAATACCATGCTTTGTTGAGAAACACCAAGGTTTTCCCATTAAAATTGATTTTAAAATGTCTATCCTCGCATTTTGCTGGTGTCTATCTACTGCATTGTGAAAAAAACTAAATTAAAAGCCACACAGATTTTAATGGAAATAAACATATTTTCATATTCAGGTGATGTCATAAGTATATGGAACATAAATTATTTACAAAAAATTAAAGGAAGGCATAATTGACCAATTCTACAACCAATCTTACCCAAGACTCTGGGAACATCATGGGATATGGGATGGAAAGCCTGCTAGAGCCAAAGGAATGCCATGAAATCCTGGACTTGGGCATGCTATGGCTATTGCACTTATTAATTCATGATTACTATGGTTACCTCCACTAGATCTGTAGAATATCAATCCAACTAAAAATTCATCATTGAATATAAAGTGGATCTTGATGCTGTGTTCCCCCAACTAAAGATTTAATGATAATTATATGAGCAGTTTTTCTTCCATCTTCATCTGTCCTACAGGGTTGCAGCAGTTGCAGAGTTCAGAAGAGGGCACTGGATCCAATGTCATTGAAATTACAGATGAGCTTTTGTTTTCATATGGCTACTGGGAATTGAACCCTGGCCTTCAATAATAACAGTCAGTGTTCTTAATGACTAACTACATACATGTTGTTCTAAATCTGGTAAAAGCATGTCATAGGCTTTTGTGCAGAAACTACAGCTCTTCTTACTAAATGGACATGTGATGCTTTTCTAATTGCCCTCTAGGTTCTTACACTAATAGCCATAGATTACTGATGTCAGTGGTTGTCACAGAAGGTTTATTATACTGTGGGCAAAGAGTAACACAGAAAGTTATTGACAAAGTTTTTAAGAGTGACTGCAGAATTCTCATTACTAAATGTGATATCTAAATCACCACTCAAAGACTCAAGGGAAGTCAAAAAATGAGTGGAGCAGAGGAACTATAAAGCCTAGCCTAGATTGGAGACATGGTTATTAGTAATGAACATATAATCCTCTTGAGAAGGACATGACTTCAGTTTCTAGACCTTATCAACTGGGTCAACTGCCTGTAACTTCAGATACAGGAGATCCAACACCCAATTCTGACCTTCATAAACACTTTACACATATACTCAGACACATACACATACATGCAGATATATTTAAATGATTATAAAGAAGGTCTTTCCAACACTAGAGGAAAGGTAAAGATATGAAGAAAGTTCCCTTTGGGGCATAGAAAGGTCATTGCATTCTTGAAATTCTAGCAGTTGTGTTAAATGACCCATGGCCTACACAGAATAAGAACCATAAACACTAAACCATGGAGAATGGAAGGGTTGAGAGGTCCTGTCTCTACTGGTAGGTACTGGTAACCAGGGAAGGAAGAGCCATTTTTTTCAGCGGTGTAAAGAGTGGAAAGGTGCTCATGTTCTTGCAAATAACTCTGTAATCTATGTTATTTTATTATCAACACTTACTAAATTCATTGACTCACAACTTGTTAAATGTCATTAGAGTATAAGGAAGTAAAATTTGTAAGAGGAAGGGAACAACAAGAGTGGTAGAGGAACAAGACTAAGTAAAAGGAGCTAAATATTAGCAAAACACACACACACACACACAAACGTGTGTGTGTGTATGTTGTGTGTGTGTGTATACTACTTAAGCATGTGCACATACTCACATGATTATGCACTACATACACACATAATTTTTAAAAATAAAAATAAAATCTTTAAAAGTAAATGAACTAAAAAAGAAATAAGTGATTTAAAAAAAATTCAGTGTGATGATGCAATGTGCTTTAATCTCAGCATACAGGAAGATGAAAAGCAAGAAGATACTAGAGTTCAACATCAGCCTGCCATGCCTGGCAGAGATGCATTTAAGACACAGTTTGAAAAAAAATAGCATGACTTTCTAAAGAAAGCAGGAATAAAAGAAACATACATCAAACAAAATATATAGTAAAAATTGAAATAATACATTTTCTATATTACTAAACCACATTGGAGAAAAATACAAGCAATACAATTAAATTAAATTAAAAAAGAGGAGTGAGACAGGGCTATCCACCATCCCCAGTCCTTTTCAATATATTGCTCATTGTGTGTGTGTGTGTGTGTGTGTGTGTGTGTGTGTGTGTTACACACATATGTGTAAATGATAATAATAATAATTAATAAATACTATTGAATTTAATTTAAAAGTATAGTGACACAGGGCTATCCACCATCCCCACTATATATATATATATACATATATATATATGGTATGCACATATATATGTACTATAATAATACTAATAACAACAATATATCAATACATACATACATACATACATACATACATACATTCAATGGAATACTATTTAACTGCAAAGCAAATTGAACCATGCAGGTAAATGAGTAGAAAAAGAAAGTATGATGTTGAGTGAGACAACCCAGACCAACAAAGACACAGATCACTTATTTTTTCATATATGTTGTTCCTAGACCCCAACCATCAGATGTGAGTATACAATAAAGAGTAACCACCAAAGTAGAAGAGTAAAAAGAGAACTCCCAAGAGGAAAATGACAGGATATATGGTATACATGTAATATGAAGGATAAATGGAAAAGAGAAAAGGGAATTTTAATTGGAGAGGAGAGAAAAAGGAAACTACAGAGAATAGTGTAAAGGAGGATTAAATAACATTGAAAATGGTTTGAAGGAGACATAGGATCACTATGTCCTTTGGATATCGGATTAAGAGGATTTAAAATGTAACTGACCCCCAAACAGTGGATACTGGTTTTCATTGCATCAGAAATGTGATCTAAAAGTTTCTGGGGTTGGGGGGTAGAAATCAATAGACCCAACCAGCTATGATACTTTATGAAACACAACAAATACTATCATAACAAAATATTCCTAAAAGTAAAATAGTGGCGTTAATATCCTGGCAGTAACCAATAGCTGAATAGTTGGACTCAATGCTTGCTCCAAGTAGAGAAATGCTTATTGGTACTGGAAACCTACTAAATATTGTGTGGCTATTGAGGACTTGTATTCTAGAGGTGAGCCTACTACTATTATCCTCCTAAAACAGTATGCTTTGTAACTGTCTTCCAATTTTTTTCATTGGATCCACAGAAAAGTATAGATCTCAATCCCTGTCAAGAAGTTTCTTTTGAAGTGTAAAGTGACAATTACAGAAAACCAAAGCTAGTCATTATGAAGAGACTAATTGCCATGCTATTCTCCTTCCCAGATGATACCATCACTACACAGTCCCTGCACCTAAGGCTAACAGAACATTGCAGATGTATGGCCAGAATTTTAAGAGCCAGAGTATCTGGAAATTTTCTGTGAGATTGTGCCTTCTAGCTATACCAGGGAAGCTATACCCTAAAGATGAACAACATCATTGCCTAAACAAGACCTGAACAATTTCATCAAATGCTGATGTGGGGGAAAAGTTAGTGGGACAACTCCTAGATGAAGAGTTGGGGTGGGGAGAATAAGTCTTCTCCTGAAATACATCCCCTGATTGGTTGTTAAATACTGAACAATCATCCCTATAAATATACAAATTCTGGCAATGGTGAATTGTCTAATCAAGGTGTAATGTGTATCTGTATTTATGTTAACTAGTTAAAGTATCTTTTATTCTGATACTTGAAAAGCAAAGGCAGGCTGATTTACATGAGTCTGAGATAAGCATGATCTACAGAATGAATTGCAGAATAGCTAAGACATATATTGCTACACTGTTTAAAAATAAGAAAGAAAAGGAAAAGATAGGAAGAAGAAGAGTGTGTGAATTTGGAAGAGAGTTTAGGTGGGAATATGAGGGGAGTGAGAGGAGAAAAATAAATGATGTAATTGAATTAAAATTTACATAAGTATCATGCTAAGATGTTTATATAAAAAGGTATGTATGTGAATGATGCTAGCATTTTTGAAACTTCTTAGCTCTGTTATCAAAGAAAATGGGAAAATGGATTTAAATACAAGCACTGATTACTTAAACACACTTCTAAAATACATACATGCATACATACATACATACATACATACATACATACTGTAGGAGGAGCTAAGGTAGGAGGAGTAAGGAGAGGAAGAGGAGGACTAAGGAGAGAAAGAGGAGAAGGAAGAGGAGGAGCTAGGGAGAGGGACAAAAGAGAGAGGAACATGGAAACAGATGTGCGAGTGTCTCTAGCAGTCAAAGGTAGTCGGTATACCTAGGTTGGGTATTGAGTTTACAATTCTGATTGTATGGGCATGTTGTTATTGAGCATTATCAAACGTATAAAACCTTCAGATAATCTAAGCATTAGAGTCTCATCTGTACCGAGCCCACATGGATGGCAGGATGGTCTGGGCTCAGCCAGCATTGTGGAAACAGCGTGGTAGATTGGCAGAGCCATCTCCCATGCTAGCGTCTAGTGGGTGGCAGGGCTGGTGTCTTCTGACTTCCTGAGCAGACAGCCTGAGCTGAGCAGCAGTGGTATGGCAACAACCACTCCTGGCCACAGGCCTAGGCTAGTCAGGAATATGGCAATTGATTAAGAAAAGCAAGATTGAATGCTGCCTTTGTAAATATCTCTCACAATAAGTTGGTGCACCAACTTCAGGCATGAATTCACTAGAAATTTAAGGCTATTTCATCTGAGAGTGAAAGTTGTAATTTTTTTTAAAAGAAAGTGAGTGAATAAGCACTGAGATAAGTCACGTGATTCCTAGGAGGAATCCTGAACAAAAAACTGCAGCTGAGCTCCCCTGCTCTGGGGAAACACAGGTTGCTTTTTGTTAGTTAAAGAAGAAAGTAGCTGACCCTAGAGTAGAGAGTACAGTATATATGAATTAAAATTGAGATTTATTGTTTTTAGATAGTTAGAAACAGTTTTGTCTGATTCATGTGGGGAATCTCTCACTGTGGTTCAGAACAAAGATAGGTACAAAAAAAATTGTCTCTGGCTCTAGGCACAGAACCACAGACAGACATGTGTACTTTTAGGCAAGACAGCTAAATAAATAACCCTCCATGGTAGAGCAATTACTGATTTAAGTATAAAGTTAAAATATAGGGATTATTTGCTTTTAGAAAAGACTTATAAACAGATTTGTCTGAATCACATGGGGATTATCGCCCATGGTTTGGAACTTAGGGAAAATTTTCACTGGGTCTAGAGTAAAGAGTACAGTGTATAAGTGAAAGCTGCTCTGGAGTACAGAGCCAAACGGATAGATGGTATAAATGAAAAACTGTTCTAGGCAGAGGGCCAAACAGAAAGATAGTGTAAATCAGGTGTATTCAGCTGATATAAAGTTATATTGCCTCACAGGAGACTCGGGTTCTGTCTAACGTGGACCCCACAGGAATTCTGGGTTCATTTCCTGCTTGGCAAAATAGTAAAGGCTTAAAGAATAGGCACATGCAGTATTTTAGTTATTAAGTTGATTTTATTTTCAAGATGGGTGTGGTTTTCAGTTTTGTGGTTATATTTTTCCTCTGGGAAAGAGGTCAAGATAAAGCTTTTTCTGGTTACTGGTTCAAGAATAAGCTGTTTTGGGAAAAAAGGTTTTGTCTGTGTTTTTTCATAAGAGATGATTGAGATATTTTCTGGTTTTTGGCTCAAAGACATTTTTTGGAAAAGGTTTTGTTGTGTGGTTCAAAGAAGAGATTCTGGTTTTTGCTCAAGACATTGTTGGGAAAGGTTTGTGTGTGGTTCATAAGAGATGATTGAGGTATTTTCTGGTTTTGGCTCAAATATATTCAGTTTTTGAAAAAAGGTTTTGTCTGTGTGGTTTCAGAAGAGATGATTGAAGTATTTTCTGGTTTTTGGCTCAAAGAGATTCTGTTTTGGGAAAAAGGTTTTGTCTGTGTGGTTTCATAAGAGATGATTGAGGTATTTTCTGTTTTTGGCTCAAAGATATTTTGTTTTGGGAAAAAGGTTTTGTCTGTGTGGTTTCAGAAGAGATGATTGAGGTATTTTTCTGGTTACTGGCTCAAGAAATGGTGTTTATGCAAAAAGGTTTTGTCTGTGTGTTTTCAGTAAAGACTGTTAGATATTTCTACCTCCCAGAATTATATGGATTAGACATGACAGAAGCAGACCACCAGAAGACTATATTCCAGAATTCAAACAAAAAACTATCTTGATACTAAAATTTGTTTTGAGAATTGTATATTATAGAATAAACAGCCTCAGTGTATCTACTCATCAAGCAAGCTGAGCAGACCTGCTCAAACCTCTAATGTCCTGGAATTTCAGCTGGATGCAGTGAAGACACAGACATCAGAGGCTTATCAATTTACCCTTCCCCCACTCCTCTTCTAATATCTCAACACCCAAATTCAGCTTGCAGAAGTTAATGAAGAGTTGGCACCCATATTCCCTGGCTTGGTGACCTAGGTGGTTAATATTAGACTGTCATTCTAGGGAAAAGTAACAGTTTTATTGGAACAGGGAGAATAGCTAGAATTGATTACATAGCCGTAACCTATTGGTAGAAATAATTGATTATTATAGCTGAAATTATAATTGTTATTAAGCTGAAGTTATTTCTTAAATGATACAAAATTTATTTTGATTTTAAATTCAAGGTTTCCACTGCTATATTTCCTTCTACTAAGTCAAATTGATGGGTACAAGGCTTGACACAGTCCTTTAATTTTTTTTTTAACTTATCTGAGTGGTTAGCCTGTGAGTTAAGGGCCTATATCTAAGTCATGGCTCTGAGTTTACTGTTAGGGTGTTTTCTAGATTTTAATTAGAATAGCTAAGAGAGTTAGAGGACAACAGTCCAGATTACTTTACTAGATAGTTGATTTTCAAAGCATCAGAATCTACAGAATTGACATTATAAACATTTTCTGTATTAATGTTCATTTTAATTAGAGACTTGCCTGCTCCTGACAGCTTCCTTGTCTTGGATTCTAAGAAGAAATTGAGCATCTTTGGAGATACTCCAGTTCTGATGAGAGAGCCACTAGGCAAGAATTGCCTCTTTTCATCTACAGACAAATTACTGTCCAGAAAAGGACACACTTGCAGAATAGTTGACTGATTATATCTCCAAGACAGAGTAATCAGCCCTTAATAATTCTTCACTACAAGGTCAATCATATAATCCTGGGGCAGAAGGCTGAAGATCAGATGCTCGAATATTTTGAAGTATAAGGGATGGTCCAGGTGTTCAGAGCTCTCTATAAATTAGATGTTTTAGAAGCTATGCTTTGTACTTCTCATTATTTCAGTTAATTCAGTCATTCTGGATTTCTGATGGGGGTTGAAGACTTATAGCCAACCCAGGCTATTACTTTGAGAGAACAGATCTGAGAGGGATGGTTTATCTAAAAATTTTTTCTAAGGCCCGGGGAAAAACCAGGTTCAGAACTAATCTTTTAGTTAAGAAGAGACAGGTTTGTTTAGAACAAAA
>JAJTUV010004603.1:0-52902 GCA_021653895.1 Mastomys natalensis
AATCCACTTAATGTAGCCTTAAATGTCTTTATAATACTTGCATGGCATCATTGTGCAGCACCTGATCATGCCATACTAGAAGCGAAAATCTGATCAGCTTAATATTTGTTAATCAATCTGTCTTTCATAAGCTTGCAAGGCCAATCTTGTGAACATTGGAATTCAAATAGTGCTGAAACAGCTGAACCAGCTTATAGTGAATCTTACTTTTTAAAGTGTTTGGAATTGCAACTCATTGATACACCGGCAGGCACTATCTGATTGACAATACAAATAATCGCTTTTTCGTGAACATTAGTTGTAATGTTAATTCCATAGCTTGCAAGCCAACTCATGTGATCCGTGGAAAGTGCACCTTCTAAATGCTGTAAAATGGAACCACTATATGTGTATTCTTAACAGTCTTTGTGATTTGCAATACCTTGTAAAGCACCAGCTAATCATCTTTGGTATAGAATGTCCAAACACTTGCCTTTAGAGTGAATCCTTAAAGTGTTTGCTTAACTGCTTTTAGTACCAAGCACTATCATTGAACTGAGCTAGTCCAATAAGAAGGCTGAAAACAGTGAACCTATAATGTATGATTTTTTTTAACTAAAGTCGTTGTGCAAGCTCTTGTAACCCGGCCAGGCACATCTATGTTTGACACATAATCCAATAATGTGGTTTTCGTAAACACTATGAGTGTAATGCATAACTGCTTTATAAGTACTTGCAATGCAACTTCATTGGTAATACCAGGAAGTGCACCTACTAGAAGCTGAAACATGGAATCAGCTATATGTGACGTTTCTTTAAAATTGTTTGGATTGGCATAGGCCTGTAACACCAGGCATCTATCATTGTGTATAGAATGTCCAAAAGTGCTGTTTAGAGCTGAAACACTATAAGTGTAATCTAACGTCTTTATAAGTACTTGCAATGAACTCATTGTGAACACTGCTAAGGCACACTAGAAGCTGAAAACTGGAATCCAGCTTATATGTGATTTTCTTAACATGTTGTTGATTTGCATAGGCCTGTAAAGCCGCAGGCATCTATCATTGTTTGTAGAATCCAAAAAGTTGCTGTTTGAGCTGAAACACTATAGGTGTAATGCTAACTGTCTTTAAAGTACTTGCAATGCAATCATTGTGAACCCAGAAGTGCACTACTAGAAGCTGAAAACATGGAATCAGCTTAATGTGAGTTTCTTTACACATTGTTTGGTTGATCGCAAGGCCCTGGTAACAAAGCCAGCCAGGCATCTATTTGTTTGGTAAGAATGCCAAAACCTGTTGCTTCTTAGAGTGAAAATGCTGTCTTAGAGCTGAAAACACTATAGAGTGTAATGCCTTAACTGTCTTATAAGTACTTGCAATGCAACTCATTGTGAACACTAGCTAAGTGCACTACTAGAAGGCTGAAAACTGGAATCCAGCTTATATGTGATGTTTCTTTTAACACATGCTGTTTGGATTTGGCATAGCTCTGTACCAGCCGGCCAGGCATCTATCATTGTTTGGTACGAATATCCAAATAAGTTGCTGTTTTCGAGCTAAAACACTATAGAGTGTAATGCATTAACTGCTTTATAAGTACTTGCAATGCAACTCATTGTGAATACCCAGGAAAGTGCACCTACTAGAATGCTGAAAACATGGAATCCAGCTTATATGTGACGTTTCTGTTAACACATGTTGCTTGGATTATCGCATAGGCCCTGGTAACAGCCAGCCAGGCATCTATCATTGTTTGGTATAGAATGTCCAAACACGTTGCTGTCTTAGAGCTGAAAACCCACTATAGAGTGTAATGCCTTAACTGTCTTTATAAGTACTTGCAATGCAACTCATTGTGAACACTTGAGCTAAGTGCACATACTAGAAGCTGAAAACATGGAATCCAGCTTATATGTGATGTTTCTTTTAACACATGCTGTTTGATTTTGGCATAGCTCTTGTACCAGCCGGCCAGGCATCTATCATTGTTTGGTACGAATATCCAAATAAGTTGCTGTTTTCGAGCTGAAAGCACTATAGAGTGTAATGCATTAACGTCTTTATAAGTACTTGCAATGCAACTCATTGTGAATACCCCAGGAAAGTGCACCTACTAGAATGCTGAAAACATGGAATCCAGCTTATATGTGACGTTTCTGTTAACACATTTGCTTGGATTTGCATAGGCCCTGGTAACAGCCAGCCAGGCATCTATCATTGTTTGGTATAGAATGTCCAAAAATTGCTGTCTTAGAGCTGAAAACCACTATAGAGTGTAATGCCCTAACGTCTTTATAAGTACTTCAATGCAACTCATTGTGAACACTTGAGCTAAGTGCACATACTAGAAGGCTAAAACATGGAATCCAGCTTATATGTGATGTTTCTTTTAACAATGTGTTTGATTTTGGCATAGCCTTTGTACAGCCGCCAGGCATCTATCATTGTTTGGTACGAATTCCAAATAAGTTGCTGTTTTGAGCTGAAAAGCACTATAGAGTGTAATGCATTAACGTCTTTATAAGTACTTGCAATGCAACTCATTGTGAATACCCAGGAAGTGCACCTACTAGAATGCTGAAACATGGAATCCAGCTTATATGTGACTTTCTGTTAAGATATCTTGTTTGGATTTGGCATAGGCCGGTAAAGCCAGCCGGCATCTATCATTTGTCCATAGAATGCCAAATAGTTGCTGTTTAGAGTGAAAACACATAGAGTGTATCGTAACAGTCTTATAGTACTTGCAATGAACTCATTGTGAATACATCTGCTAAGAGCACTACTAGAAGGCTGAAAACTGGAATCCAGCTTATATGTGATGTTTCTGTTAAATATGTGTTTGGAATTTTGGCATAGGCCTTGTAACAGCCAGGCCAGCATCTATCATTGTGTTGCGTACGAATATCCAAATAAGTTGCTGTTTTACAGCTGAAAACTACTATAAGTGTAATGCAGTAACTGTCTTTATAAGAACTTGCAATGGAACTCATTTTGAATACTCTCCTAAGAGCACCTACTAGAAATGCTGAAAACATGGAATCCAGCTTATATGTGATTTCTGTTAACAATGTTGCTTGGATTATCGCATAGGCCCTGGTAAAGCCAGCCAGGCATCTATCATTGTTTGGTATAGAATGTCCAAACAAGTTGCTGTCTTAGAGCTGAAAACCCACTATAGAGTGTAATGCCTTAACTGTCTTTATAAGTACTTGCAATGCAACTCATTGTGAACACCTGAGCTAAGTGCACATACTAGAAGGCTGAAAACTGGAATCCAGCTTATATGTGATGTTTCTTTTAACACATGCTGTTTGGATTTTGGCATAGGCTCTTGTAACAGCCGGCCAGGCATCTATCATTGTTTGTACCGAATATCCAAATAAGTTGCTGTTTTCGAGCTGAAAAGCACTATAGAGTGTAATGCATTAACTGTCTTTATAAGTACTTGCAATGCAACTCATTGTGAATACCCAGGAAAGTGCACCTACTAGAATGCTGAAAACATGGAATCCAGCTTATATGTGACGTTTCTGTTAAACATGTTGCTTGGATTATGCATAGGCCCTGGTAACAGCCAGCCAGGCATCTATCATTGTTTGGTATAGAATGTCCAAACACGTTGCTGTCTTAGAGCTGAAAACCCACTATAGAGTGTAATGCCTTAACTGTCTTTATAAGTACTTGCAATGCAAACTCATTGTGAACACCCTGAGCTAAGTGCACATACTAGAAGGCTGAAAACATGGAATCCAGCTTATATGTGATGTTTCTGTTTAACACATGCTGTTTGGATTTTGGCATAGGCCTCTTGTAACAGCCGGCCAGGCATCTATCATTGTTTGGTACCGAATATCCAAATAAGTTGCTGTTTTCGAGCTGAAACACTATAGAGTGTAATCATAACGTCTTTATAAGTACTTGCAATGCAACTCATTTGAATACCCCGAAGTGCACCTACTAGAATGCTTGAAAAATGGAATCCAGCTTATATGTGACTTTCTGTTAACAATGTTGCTTGGATTATGCATAGGCCCTGGTAAAGCCAGCAGGCATCTATCATTGTTTGGTATGAATGTCCAACAGTTGCTGTTTAGAGCTGAAACCACTATAGAGTGTAATGCCTTAACTGTCTTTATAAGTACTTGCAATGCAACTCATTGTGAACACTGAGCTAAGTGCACATACTAGAAGGCTGAAAACCTGAATCCAGCTTATATGTGATGTTTCTTTAACACATGCTGTTTGGATTTGGCATAGCCTTGTAACAGCCGCCAGGCATCTATCATTGTTTGGTACCGAATCCAAATAAGTTGCTGTTTTCGAGCTGAAAAGCACTATAGAGTGTAATGCATTAACTGTCTTTATAAGTACTTGCAATGCAACTCATTGTGAATACCCAGAAGTGCAACCTACTAGAATGCTGAAAACATGGAATCCAGCTTATATGTGACGTTTCTGTTAACAATTTGTTTGGATTTGCATAGGCCCTGGTAACAGCCAGCCAGCATCTATCATTGTTTGCTATAGAATGTCCAAATAAGTTGCTGTTTTAGAGCTGAAAACCACTATAGAGTGTAATGCATTAACAGTCTTTATAAGTACTTGCAATGCAACTCATTGTGAATACCCTGCTAAGTGCACATACTAGAATGCTGAAAACATGGAATCCAGCTTATATGTGACGTTTCTGTTAACACATGTTGCTTGGATTATCGCATAGGCCCTGGTAACAGCCAGCCCGGCATCTATCATTGTTTGGTATAGAATGTCCAAAAAGTTGCTGTTTAGAGCTGAAAACACCACTATAGAGTGTAATGCCTTAACTGTCTTTATAAGTACTTGCAATGCAACTCATTGTGAACCCTGAGCTAAGTGCACATACTAGAAGCTGAAAACATGGAATCCAGCTTATATGTGATGTTTCTTTTAACACATGCTGTTTGGATTTTGCATAGGCCTTGTAACAGCCGCCAGGCATCTATCATTGTTTGGTACCTGAATTCCAAATAAGTTGCTGTTTTCGAGCTGAAAAGCACTATAGAGTGTAATGCATTAACTGTCTTTATAAGTACTTGCAATGCAACTCATTGTGAATACTGCTAAGTGCACAACTAGAAGCTGAAAACATGGAATCCAGCTTATATGTGAGTTTCTTTTAATATGTTGTTTGGATTTTGGCTAGCCAGTAACAGCCAGCCAGGCATCTATCATTGTTTGGTAGAATATCCAAATAAGTTGCTGTTTTGAGCTGAAAACACTATAGAGTGTAATGCATAACGTCTTTATAAGTACTTGCATGCAACTCATTGTGAATACCCCGAAGTGCACCCATAGAATGCTGAAAACATGGAATCCAGCTTATATGTGACGTTTCTGTTAAAATTTGTTGGATTTGCATAGCCCTGTAACACAGAGCATCTATCATGTGATAGAATGTCCAAAGTTGCTTTAAGCTGAAACCCTATAGAGTGTAATGCCTTAACTGTCTTTATAAGTACTTGCAATGAACTCATTGTGAACACTAGTAAGGCAACTAGAAGGCTGAAAAATGGAATCCAGCTTATATGATTTTTTAACACTGTGTTGATTGCATAGCTTGTAAAGCGAGGTCTATATGTTTAGAATGTCCAAAAGTTGCTGTCTTGAGCTGAAAACACTATAGAGTGTAATGCTTAACTGTCTTTATAAGTACTTGCAATGCAACTCATTGTGAAACCGGTAAGTGCACTACTAGAAGGCTGAAACTGAATCCAGCTTATATGTGATGTTTTTAACACATTGTTTGGATTTGGCATAGGCCTTGTAACAGCCGCCAGGCATCTATCATTGTGTCAAAATTCCAAATAAGTTGCTGTTTGAGCTGAAAAGCACTATAGAGTGTAATGCATTAACTGCTTTATAAGTACTTGCAATGCAACTCATTGTGAATACCAGGAAGTGCACATAGAATGCTGAAAACATGGAATCCAGCTTATATGTGACGTTTCTGTTAACATTTGTTGGATTTGCATAGGCCTGGTAACAGCCAGCCAGGCATCTATCATTGTTTGGTAAGAATGTCCAAAAAGTGCTGTTTAGAGCTGAAAACCACTATAGAGTGTAATGCTTAACGTCTTTATAAGTACTTGCAATGCAACTCATTGTGACACCTGAGCTAAGTGCACATACTATAGGCTGAAAACATGGATCCAGCTTATTGTATGTCTTATAAACATGGTTTGGATTTTGGCATAGGCTCTTGTAAGCGCCAGGCATCTTCATTGTTTGGTACCGAATCCAAATAAGTTGCTGTTTGCTGAAAAGCACTTAGAGTGTAATGCTTTAACATCTTTATAAGTACTTGCAATGCAACTCATTGTGAATACCCCAGGAAAGTGCACCTACTAGAATGCTGAAAACATGAATCCAGCTTATATGTACGTTCTGTTAACATTGTTTTGGATTCGCATAGGCCCTGGTAATAGCCAGCGAGGCATCTATCATGTTTGGTAAGAATGTCCAAACACGTTGCTGTCTTAGAGCTGAAAACCCACTATGAGTAATGCCTAACGTCTTTATAGTAATTGCAATGAACTCATTGTGAAACCTTAGCTAAGTGCACATACTAGAAGCTGAAAACATGGAATCCAGCTTATATGTGATTTCTTTTAACACATGCTGTTTGGATTTTGGCATAGGCCTGTACAGCCGCCAGGCATCTATCATTGTTTGGTAGAATTCCAAATAGTTGCTGTTTTCGAGCTGAAAAGCACTATAGATGTAATGCATTAACTGTCTTTATAAGTACTTGCATGCAACTCATTGTGAATACCCCGAAGTGCACTACTAGAATGTAAACATGAATCCAGCTTATATGTGAGTTTCTGTTAACACATTTTTGGATTATGCATAGCCTGGTAACAGCCAGCAGGATCTATCATTGTTTGATAGAATGTCAAACAGTTGCTTTCTAAATATAGGTGTAATGCCTTAACGTCTTTATAAGTACTCAATGCAACTCATTGTGAACACAGCTAAGTGCACATACTGAAGGCTGAAAACTGGAATCCCGCTTATATGTGATTTTCTTTAAAGCAAGATTCTTTGTAGATTATTGTGCATGAAAAGCACTATAGATGTAATGCATTAACTCTTTATAAGTACTTGCAATGCAACTCATTGTGAATACCCAGGAAGTGCACCTACTAGAAGCTGAAAACATGGAATCCAGCTTATATGTGACGTTTCTTTAAATATTGTTGGATTTGCATAGGCCTGTAACACCAGCCAGCATCTATTTTGATAGAAGTCCAACAGTGCTGTTTAGAGCTGAAAACCACTATAGAGTGTAATGCTAACGTCTTTATAAGTACTTGCATGAACTCATTGTGAAACCTGCTAAGGCACTACTAGAGCTGAAACTGATCCAGCTTATATGTAGTTCTTTAATTTTGATTGATAGCCTACACGCAGGCATCTATCATTTGTAGAATCCAAAAATGCTTTTTGAGCTAAGCACTATAAGTTATGCATTAACGTCTTTTAAGACTAATGCAACTCATGTGAATACCCCAGGAAGTCCTTAGAATGCTGAAACATGGAATCAGCTTATGTGCGTTCGTAACACATGTTTGGATATCGCATAGGCTGTACAGCCAGCGACATATTGTTGTATAGAATGTCCAAACAATTGCTTCTTAAGCTGAAAACCCATATAGGTGTAATGCCTTAACTGTCTTTATAAGTACTTCATGAACCATTGTGACCTGAGCAAGTGCACTACTAGAAGGCTAAAACTGGAATCCAGCTTATATGTGATTTCTTTTAAACATTGTTTGGATTTGGCATACTCTGTAACACCGCGATCTTCATTGTTTGTACGATTCCAAATAAGTTTGTTCGAGCGAAAGCACTATAGATGTAGCATTAACGCTTTATAAGTACTTGCAATGCAACTCATTGTGAATACCAGGAAGTGCACCATAAATGGAACATGATCCGCTTATGTGACTTTCTGTTAAATTTGTGGATTTGCATGGCTGTAACAGCGCTTTCATTGTGAAATGTCCAATAAGTTGCTGTTTTAGAGCTGAAAACCACTATAGAGTGTAATGCAGTAACGTCTTTATAAGTACTTGCAATGAACTCATTGTGAATACTCTGCTAAGGCACAACTAGAAGCTGAAAACATGGAATCCAGCTTATATGTGAGTTTCTTTAAATATTTGTTTGGATCTTGGCTAGGCCCAGTAACAGCCAGCCAGGCATCTATCATTGTTGCATAGAATTCCAAATAAGTTGCTGTTTTAGAGCTGAAAACACTATAGAGTGTAATGCAGTAACAGTCTTTATAGTACTTGCAATGAACTCATTGTGAATACCCTAAGTGCACCACTAGAATGCTGAAAACATGGAATCCAGCTTATATGTGAGTTTGTTAAAATGTTTTGATTTGGCATAGGCCCTGTAACACCACCAGCATCTATCATTGTTGATAGAATGTCAAAGTTGCTGTCTTAGAGTGAAAACCACTATAGAGTGTAATGCTAACGTCTTTATAAGACTTGCAATGAACTCATTGTGAAACATCTGCTAAGAGCACGACTAGAATGCTGAAAAATGGAATCCAGCTATATGTGATTCTTTAAATGTTGTTGATTTGCATAGCCCTGGTAAGCCAGCCAGGCATCTATCATTGTTTGGTAGAATGTCCAAATAAGTTGCTGTTTGAGCTGAAAACCCACTATAGAGTGTAATGCTTAACTGTCTTTATAATACTTGCAATGCAACTCATTGTGAATACCCCAGAAAGTGCACCTACTAGAATGCTGAAAACAGGAATCCAGCTTATATGTGACGTTTCTGTTAACACATGTTGCTTGGATTATCGCATAGGCCCTGGTAACAGCCAGCCAGGCATCTATCATTGTTGGTATGAATGTCCAAACAAGTTGCTGCTTAGAGCTGAAAACCACTATAGAGTGTAATGCTTAACTGTCTTTATAAGTACTTGCAATGCAACTCATTGTGAAACTCAGCTAAGTGCACATACTAGAAGCTGAAAACATGGAATCCAGCTTATATGTGATGTTTTTTAACATTGTGTTTGGATTTGGCATAGGCCTTGTAACAGCCGCCAGGCATCTATCATTGTTTGGTAGAATATCCAATAAGTTGCTGTTTTAGAGCTGAAAAGCACTATAGAGTGTAATGCATAACATGTCTTTATAAGTATTGCAATGCAACTCATTGTGAATACTCCTGTAAGTGCACCTACTAGAATGCTGAAAACATGGAATCCAGCTTATATGTGACGTTTCTGTTAACACATGTTGCTTGGATTATCGCATAGGCCCTGGTAACAGCCAGCCAGGCATCTATCATTGTTGTATAGAATGTCCAAACAAGTTGCTGTTTAGAGCTGAAAACCCACTATAGAGTGTAATGCTTAACTGTCTTTATAAGTACTTGCAATGCAACTCATTGTGAAACCTGAGCTAAGTGCACATACTAGAAGGCTGAAAACATGGAATCCAGCTTATATGTGATGTTTCTTTTAACACATGCTGTTTGGATTTGGCATAGGCTCTTGTACAGCCGCCAGGCATCTATCATTGTTTGGACGAATTCCAAATAAGTTGCTGTTTTAGAGCTGAAAAGCACTATAGAGTGTAATCATAACGTCTTTATAAGTACTTGCAATGAACTCATTGTGAATACTCGCTAAGGCACCGATAGAATGTGAAAACATGGAATCCAGCTTATATGTGACGTTTCTGTTAGATATTTGTTGGATTTGGCATAGGCCAGGTAAAGCCAGCGACATCTATCATGTTTGGTAAAATGTCCAATAAGTGCTGTTTTAGAGCTGAAAACACTATAGAGTGTAAGCTAACAGTCTTATAAGTACTTGCAATGCAACTCATTGTGAATACCCTGGTAAGTGCACTACTAGAAGGCTGAAAACATGGAATCCACTTAATGTGAGTTTCTGTTAACACATGTTGCTTGGATTATGCATAGCCTGTAACAGCCAGCCAGGCATCTATCATTGTTTGGTATAGAATTCCAAAAGTTGCTGTCTTAGAGCTGAAAACCCATATAGAGTGTAATGCCTTAACTGTCTTTATAATACTTGCAATGCAACTCATTGTGAACCCTGAGCTAAGTGCACTACTAGAAGGCTGAAAACTGAATCCAGCTTATATGTATGTTTCTTTTAACACATGCTGTTGATTTTGGCATAGCTCTTGTACACCGCCAGGCATCTATCATTGTTTGGTACGAATTCCAAAAGTTGCTGTTTCGAGCTGAAAAGCACTATAGAGTGTAATGCTTAACTGTCTTTATAAGTACTTGCAATGCAACTCATGTGAATCCAGAATCTAGAATGCTGAAACATGGAATCCAGCTTATATGTGACGTTTCTGTTAACACATCTTGTTTGGATTTGGCATAGGCCTGTAACAGCCAGCCAGGCATCTATCATTGTTTGTATAAATGTCCAAAAGTTGCTGTTTTAGAGCTGAAAACCACTATAGAGTGTAATGCAGTAACAGTCTTTATAAGTACTTGCAATGAACTCATTTGATACATCTGCTAAGAGCACAGACTAGAATGCTGAAAACATGGAATCCAGCTTATATGTGAGTTTCGTTTAGATATGTTGTTTGGATCTTGGCATAGGCAAGGTAACAGCCAGAGGATCTATCATGGTTTGTAGAGATATCCAAATAAGTTGCTGTTTTAGAGCTGAAAACCACTATAGAGTGTAATGCAGTAACAGTCTTTATAAGACTTGCAATGAACTCATTGTGAATACCTGCTAAGGCACACTAGAGGCTGAAAACAGAATCCAGTTATATGTGACGTTTCTGTTAACACATGTTGCTTGGATTATCGCATAGGCCCTGGTAACAGCCAGCCAGGCATCTATCTTGTTTGTATAGAATGTCCAAAAGTTGCTGTTTAGAGCTGAAAACCCACTATAGATGTAATGCTTAATGTCTTTATAAGTACTTGCAATGCAACTCATTGTGAACACTGGCTAAGTGCACATACTAGAATGGCTGAAAAACATGGAATCCAGCTTATATGTGACATTTCTGTTTAAATATGTTGTTGGATTTGGCATAGGCCTGGTAACAGCCAGCCAGGCATCTATCATTGTTTGATAAGAATGTCCAAATAAGTTGCTGTTTTAGAGCTGAAAACCACTATAGAGTGTAATGCATAAGTCTTTATAAGTACTTGCAATGCAACTCATTGTGAATACTCTGCTAAGTGCACCACTAGAAGTGAAAACATGGAATCCAGCTTATATGTGATGTTTCTGTTAAAATATGTTGTTGGATTTGGCATAGGCCTAGTAACAGCCAGCCAGGCTATCTATCATGTTTGATAGAAAATCCAAATAGTTGCTGTTTTACAGCTGAAAACACTATAAGTGTAAAGCATAACAGTCTTTATAGACTGCAATGGAACTCATAGTGTAACTCTGAAGAGCCTATAGAAGCTGCAAACATGGAATCCAGCTTATATGTGAGTCTGTAATAATTTGCTTGGATTATGCATAGGCCCTGGTAACAGCCAGCCAGGCATCTATCATTGTTTGGTAGTAGAATGTCCAAACAAGTTGCTGTTTTAGAGCTGAAAACCCACTATAGAGTGTTAATGCTTAACTGTCTTTATAGTACTTGCAATGCAACTCATTGTGAACACTTGGCTAAGTGCACATACTACTAAGGGTGAAAACATGGAATCCAGCTATATGTGATTTCTTTTAAAATCTGTTTGGATTTTGGCATAGGCTTGTAACACCGCCAGGCATCTATCATTTTTGGATCGAATGTCCAAATAAGTTGCTGTTTTCGAGCTGAAAAGCACTATAGAGTGTAATGCATTAACTCTTTAAAGTACTTGCAATGCAACTCATTAGTGAATACAAGTCGCTAAGTAGCACTAGAATGTGAAAACATGGAATCCAGCTTAATGTGACTTTCTTGTTTAAGTCATGTTGTTTGGATCTTGGCAAAGCCATAGGGAACAGCCAGCGTCTATCATATTGTTGAGTATGAATATCCAAATAAGTTGCTGTTTTAGAGCTGAAAACAGAATAGAGTGTAATGCATAACGTCTTTATAAATACTTGCATGAACTCATTGTGAATACACCTGAAGTATCCTACGTACTAGAATGCTGAAAACATGGAATCCAGCTATATGTGATTTCTGTTAACACATGTTTTGGATTATGGCATAGGCCTAGGTAACAGCCAGCCAGGCATCTATCATTGTTTGTATAGAATGTCCAAATAAGTTGCTGTTTTAGAGCTGAAAACCACTATAGAGTGTAATGCATTAACTGTCTTGTAGTACTAGCAATGCAACCATGTGAACAACTTGGTAGTGAATCATAAGCTAGAGGCTGAAAACATGGAATCCAGTTATAGTGATGTTTCTTTAACAATGCTGTTTGGATTTTGGATAGCATTACCAGCCGCAGGCATCTATACATTGATAGTACGAATGTCCAAATTAAGTTGCTGTTTTCGAGCTGAAAAGCACTATAGAGTGTAATGCATCTGTTTATAGTACTTGCAATGCAACTCATTGTGTATTACCCAAGGAAAGTGCACCTACTTGAATGCTGAAAAATTGGAATCCAGCTTATATGTGCATTTCTGTTAAAATCTTGTTGGATCTTGGCTAGGCCAAGGTAACAGCCATGCCAGCATCTTCATTTTGTCATAGAATGTCCAAATAGTTTGCTGTTTTAGATGGAATAACACCAGACAGATTATATTGCTTGTAACAATTCAAATATGTGCATTGGAGCTCATTTGACATATAAGTGTAATGATAACTTCTATAAGTAAATATGAACCAGCTTATATGTGAATTCTGTAGTAATGTGGCATCTAGAATGGCTGAACTGGAATCCAGCTATGTGACTTTCTGTTATGTTGATTGATTCAATAGTGCATAGAGCTGTAAAAGCCACTATGAGCTACTAATCATCTGTTGTATAGAATGTCCAAATTGCTCATTGGTAAAACACTTAGAGGTAATGCATAACGAGGCTGAAAACATATCCAGCTTTATGTGAACTTCTTACTAAGATTATTTGGAATTTGGCATAAGCCATGGTAACCAGCCTTATATTGTTTTTTTAGAACCAATAAGTTGCTGTTTTAGGCAAAAGCTAAGAATGAGTGCATACAGTCTATGTTAGTACTGCAATGGAATAATTGTGATTATTGGCTAAAGCACTATAGATGTGAATGAAACTTTAATCACTTGCAATGGACTTTTGATACCATGTTGTGATCTTGATAGGCCACTGGAACCAGCATCTATATTGTTGCTTATGTCTAAATAGTCTGTTTTGGATGTGAAAACCATAAGGGTAAGCAGACAGTCTTATATATTGCATGGAATCATGTCAATACACGTGCTGTTTTAAGAGTGAAAAACTGGACACTTAAGTGAATTAACGTCTTTATAAGTACTTGCAATGAACTCATTGTGAACTACTGCTAAGGCACAGTAGAAGCTGAAAACTGGAATCCAGCTTATATGTGACGTATTCGTTATAAATGTTTTGTTTTGGGCATAGGCCCTGGTAACAGCCAGCCAGGCATCTATCATTGTTTGGTATAGAGATTCCAAAAAGTTGCTGTTTTAGAGCTGAAAAGCACTATAGAGTGTTAATGCATTAACTGTCTTTATAAGTATTGCAATGCAACCTGAATACGCTGAAATGACCTTAGAGCTGACTGGTCCAGCTTTATGTGATTTCCTTGTAACACATCGTTTCTTGGATTTATGGCAATGCCAAGTACAGCCAGGCGAACCATAACTATCATTGTTTGGTTTAAATGTCCAAATCAGTTGCTGTTTTAGAGCTGAAAACCACTATAGAGTGTAATGCTAACGTCTTTATAAGTACTTGCAATGAACTTCATTTGATACATCTGCTAAGAGCACGCTCTAGAATGCTGAAAACTGGAATCCAGCTTAAGTGATGTTTCGTTTAGATATGTTGTTGAGATTTTGGATAAGGTCTAGTAACAGCCGCACAGGCATCTATCATTGTTTGGTACAGAATATCCAAATAAGTTGCTGTTTTAACGAGCTGAAACACTATAGAGTGTAATGCAGTAACGTCTTTATAAGTACTTGCATGGAAACTCATTGTGATATCATGTAGTGACCGACTAATAGCTGAAAACTGAATCCAGCTTATATGTGACGTTTCTGTTAAACATGTGTTGGATTATGGCATAGGCCCTGGTAACAGCCAGCCAGCATACTATCATTGTTTGGTATAGAATGTCCAAAAAGTTGCTGTTTAGAGCTGAAAACCATATTAGATGTAATGCCTTAAACTGTCTTTATAGTATTGCATTGCAAACTCATGTGAAACCTGGTAAGTGACACTATTAGAAGCTGAAACTGGATCCAGTATATGTATCTTTCTTTAACACTGCTGTTTGGATTTGGCATAGGCTCTGTACAGCGGCCAGGCATTATCATTGTTTGGTACGAATGTCCAAAAAGTTGCTGTTTCGAGCTGAAAAGCACTATAGAGTGTAATGCATTAACTGTCTTTATAAGTACTTGCAATGCAACTCATTGTGAATACCCTGTAAGTGCACCTACTAGAATGCTGAAAACATGGAATCCAGCTTATATGTGACGTTTCTGTTAAATGTTGCTTTGGATCTTGGCATAGGCCAGGTAACAGCCACCAGGCATCTATCATTGTTTGGTATAGAATGTCAAATAAGTTGCTGTTTTAGAGCTGAAAACCACTATAGAGTGTAATGCATAACAGTCTTTATAAGTACTTGCAATGAACTCATTGTGAAACCTGCTAAGTGCACTACTAGAAGGCTGAAAACATGGAATCCAGCTTATATGTGACGTTTCTGTTAAGATATGTGTTTGGATTTTGGCATAGCCCTTGTAACACCAGCCAGCATCTATCATTGTGTGCCATAAATGTCCAAATAAGTTGCTGTTTTAGAGCTGAAAAGCACTATAGAGTGTAATGCATAACGTCTTTATAAGTAACTTGCAATGCAACTCATTGTGAATACACCTGTAAGTGCACCTACTAGAATGCTGAAAACATGGAATCCAGCTTATATGTGACGTTTCTGTTATCAATTCTGTTTGGATCTTGCATAGGCCAAGGTAACAGCCAGCCAGGCATCTATCATTGTTTGGTATAGAATGTCCAAAAGTTGCTGTTTTAGAGCTGAAAACCACTATAGATGTTTAATGAGCTTAACAGTCTTTATAAGTACTTGCAATGAAATTCATTGTGAAACATCTGCTAAGTGCACATACTAGAATGCTGAAAAACATGGAATCCAGCTTATATGTGACGTTTCTTTTAAGATATTTGTTTGGATTTGGCATAGGCCTTGTAACAGCCAGCCAGGCATCTATCATTGTTTGTAGAATGTCCAAATAAGTTGCTGTTTTAGAGCTGAAAACCACTATAGAGTGTAATGCAGTAACAGTCTTTATAAGTACTTGCAATGCAACTCATTGTGAATACCCTGTAAGTGCACTACTAGAATGCTGAAAACATGGAATCCAGCTTATATGTGACGTTTCTGTTTAAGATATGTTGTTTGGAATTTGGCATAGGCCCTAGGTAACAGCCAGCAGGCATCTATCATTGTTTGGTAAGAATTCCAAAAAGTTGCTGTTTTAGAGCTGAAAAGCACTATAGAGTGTAATGCATTAACAGTCTTTATAAGTACTTGCAATGGAACTCATTGTGAATACACTGTAAGTAGCACCTACTAGAATGCTGAAAACATGGAATCCAGCTTATATGTGATGTTTCTGTTTAACACATGTTGCTTGGATTATGCATAGGCCCTGGTACAGCCAGCCAGGCATCTATCATTGTTTGGTATAGAATGTCCAAACAAGTTGCTGTCTTAGAGCTGAAAACCCACTATAGAGTGTAATGCCTTAACTGTCTTTATAAGTACTTGCAATGCAACTCATTGTGAACACCTGAGCTAAGTGCACATACTAGAAGGCTGAAAACATGGAATCCAGCTTATATGTGATCTTCTTTTAACATGTGTTTGGATTTTGGCATAGGCTGTAACAGCCGCCAGGCATCTATCATTTTTGGTACGAATGTCCAAATAAGTTGCTGTTTTCGAGCTGAAAAGCACTATAGAGTGTAATGCATTAACGTCTTTATAAGTACTTGCAATGCAACTCATTGTGAATACCTGTAAGGCACCACTAGAATGCTAAAACATGGAATCCAGCTTATATGTGACTTTCTTTAATATTTGTTTGTTTTGGCATAGGCCCTGTAACACCGCCAGCATCTATCATGTTTGCCGAATGTCCAATAAGTTGTGTTTTGAGCTGAAAAGCACTATAGAGTGTATGCATTAACTGTCTTTATAAGTATTGCAATGCAACCATTGTGAATACCGGTAAGTGCACCTACTAGAAGCTGAAAACATGGAATCCGCTTATATGTGACGTTTCTGTTAAGATATCTTTTGGATCTTGGCATAGGCCAGGTAACAGCCAGCCAGGCATCTATCATTGTTGCAAGAATGTCCAAATAAGTTGCTGTTTTAGAGCTGAAAAGCACTATAGAGTGTAATGCAGTAACAGTCTTTATAAGTACTTGCAATGGAATCATTGTGAATACATCTGCTAAGAGCACGACTAGAATGCTGAAAACATGGAATCCAGCTTATATGTGACGTTTCTGTTTAGATATGTTGTTTGGATCTTGGCATAGGCCAAGGAACAGCCAGCCAGGCATCTATATTGTTTGGTAGAGAATGTCCAATAAGTTGCTGTTTTAGAGCTGAAAGCACTATAGAGTGTAATGCAGTAACAGTCTTTATAAGTACTTGCAATGCAACTCATTGTGAATACCCCTGGTAAGTGCACTACTAGAACCTGAAAACTGGAATCCGCTTATATGTGACATTTCTGTTAAGAATATTGTTGGAATTTGGCATAGGCCCTGGAACAGCCAGCCAGCATCTATCATTGTTGGTAGAATGTCCAAAAGTTGCTGTTTTAGAGCTGAAAAGCACTATAGAGTGTAATGCATTACTGTCTTTATAAGTACTTGCAATGCAACTCATTGTGAATACCCAGGAAGTGCACTACTAGAATGCTGAAAACATGGAATCCAGCTTATAACGTTTTGTAAGCATATATGTTTGATTTGGATAGCCTCAAAAACTAGTTTAGACTAACATTCTTGATAAGAATGCTAATCAGTTGTTATAGAGTTGCAAGAACCACTTGAGTAATGCAAACAGCTATAATATGAAAATGGAACATTTATATTCGTTAGAGATATGATTGTTTGAAAACATGGAATCCAGTTATAGCAGTTCTTAAATAGTGTTTGTTATAAGCCATAAGGTTAGAGCAGAAACACATGTGTAATTAAAATTTTAGTTTGCAAGCACTATAGTGTATCCTTAATGCTATAAAGAATGCAAACATGAATACTTATATGTGACTTGTAAGATATTTAATTTGGATAGGCTTGTAAACACATCTATTTGTTGGCATAGGCAAGTAAGAGCTGTTTCATGTGGAATAGAGTAATAATTCTTTAAAAACATTGAATGAACATTGAATCTCTGTAATGATGCAACTAATGTGAAACTGATAGGACTACTAGAGTTGTAAACATGGATCGCTTATTGTGAGTTTCTGTTAAACATGCTTCTTGATTTGATAGCATGTAACAGCCAGCAGCTCTATCATGTTTAGATAGAATGTCAAATAATGCTTTTAGACTGAAAAGCACTATGGTGTAATGCTACGTCTTTATAGAATTGAATGAACTCATTGTGATACATGCTAAGTCACACTGTGTGAAAACATGGAATCCAGCTTATAGGACAGTTTTTTAGTATTTGTTTGGATCTGGCATAGGCCAAGGTACAGCCAAGAGCATTATATGTTTGTGAAAAGTCATAAGTTTTGTTTAAGCTGAAAAGCACTAGAATGTAAATGAACAGCTTTATAAGTACTTCAATGAACTCATTGTGATCCCTGGTAATGCACATGAGTAAACCGAACCGTTATTGTTGTGATTCTGTTAAGATTATTGTTGGAATTGCATAGGCTTGTAAACCAGCAAACTAATGTTAGGAATGCAATAAGTTGCGTTTTAGAGCTGAAAACACTATAGTTATGATTAAGTCTTATAAGTACTGCATGAATCATGTAATACCGAGGACTATAGATGTAAAAATGATCCTAATGTGACGTTTCTGTAAATGTGTTATCATGCCTGAAGCAAGCATCTCATTGTGATAGAATGCCAAAAAGTTGAAGCTGAAACCACTATAGAGTGTAGTTACTGTTATAGTACTTGCAATGCAACTCATTGTGAAACCTGGTAAGTGCACTACTAGAGCTGAAAACATGGAATCCAGCTTATATGTGACTTTCTGTTAGATATTTGTTGGATTTGGCATAGGCCTGGTAACAGCCACCAGCATCTATCATTGTTTGGTAGAATGTCCAAATAAGTTGCTGTTTTAGAGCTGAAAAGCACTATAGAGTGTAATGCATTAACAGTCTTTATAAGTACTTGCAATGCAACTCATTGTGAATACCCCTGGTAAGTGCACCTACTAGAATGCTGAAAACATGGAATCCAGCTTATATGTGACGTTTCTGTTAAGATATGTGTTGGATTTGCATAGGCCCTGTAACACCAGCCAGACATCTATCATTGTGTGCATAGAATGTCCAAATAAGTTGCTGTTTTAGAGCTGAAAACACTATAGAGTGTAATGCAGTAACAGTCTTTATAAGTACATCAGTGGAACTCATTTAATACTTCTGCTAAGAGCACCATAGAATGCTGAAAACATGGAATCCAGCTTATATGTGACGTTTCTGTTAAGATATGTGTTTGCTTTATGGCATAGGCCCGTAACACCAGCCAGACATCTATCATTGTGTGCCATAGAATGTCCAAATAAGTTGTTGTTTTAGAGCTGAAAAGCACTATAGAGTGTCATGCATTAACTGTCTTTATAAGTAATTGCAATGCAACGCATTGTGAATACCCTGGTAAGTGCACCTACTAGAAGGCTGAAAACATGGAATCCGCTTATATGTGACGTTTCTGTTAAGATATCTTATTTGGATCTTGGCATAGGCCAAGGAACAGCCAGCCAGGCATCTATCATTGTTTGTAGAGATGTCCAAAAAGTTGCTGTTTTAGAGCTGAAAAGCACTATAGAGTGTAATGCAGTAACAGTCTTTATAAGTACTTGCAATGGAATCATTGTGAATACCTGTAAGGCACTACTAGAATGCTGAAAACATGGAATCCAGCTTATATGTGATTTCTGTTAGATATGTTGTTTGGATCTTGGCATAGGCCAAGGAAACAGCCAGCCAGGCATCTATATTGTTTGGTAAGAATGTCCAATAAGTTGCTGTTTTAGAGCTGAAAACACTATAGAGTGTAATGCAGTAACAGTCTTTATAAGTACTTGCAATGCAACTCATTGTGAATACCCTGGTAAGTGCACTTACTAGAACCCTGAAAACTGGAATCCGCTTATATGTGACATTTCTGTTAAGATATTTGTTGGGATTTGGCATAGGCCCTGGAACAGCCAGCCAGCATCTATCATTTGTTGGCATAGAATGTCCAAAAGTTGCTGTTTTAGAGCTGAAAAGCACTATAGAGTGTAATGCATTAACGTCTTTATAAGTACTTGCAATGCAACTCATTGTGAATACCCGGAAGTGCACCTACTAGAATGCTGAAAACATGGAATCCAGCTTATATGTGACGTTTCTGTTTAGATATGTTGTTTGGACTTTGGCATAGGCCAAGGTAACAGCCAGCCAGGCATCTATCATTGTTTGGTAGCGAATGTCCAAATAAGTTGCTGTTTTCGAGCTGAAAAGCCCTATAGAGTGTAATGTATTAACATCTTATAAGTACTTGCAATGCAACTCATTGTGAATACCCCTGGTAAGTGCACCTACTAGAATGCTGAAAACATGGAATCCAGCTTATATGTGAGTTTCTGTTAAGATATATTGTTTGGAATTTGGCATAGGCCCTCGTAATAACCAGCGAGAAATCTATCATTGTGTGACATAGAATGTCCAAATAAGTTGCTGTTTTAGAGCTGAAAACCACTATAGAGTGTAATGCAGTAACAGTCTTTATAAGTACATCCAGTGGAACTCATTCTCAATACTTCTGCTAAGAGCACCTAATAGAATGCTGAAAACATGGAATCCAGCTTATATGTGACGTTTCTGTTAGATATGTGTTTGCTTTATGGCATAGGCCCTCGTAACAGCCAGCCAGACATCTATCATTGTGTGCCATAGAATGTCCAAATAAGTTGTTGTTTTAGAGCTGAAAAGCACTATAGAGTGTCATGCATTAACTGTCTTTATAAGTAATTGCAATGCAACTCATTGTGAATACCCCTGGTAAGTGCACCTACTAGAATGCTGAAAACATGGAATCCAGCTTATATGTGACGTTTCTGTTAAGATATCTCATTTGGATCTTGGCATAGGACAAGGTAACAGCCACCAGGCATCTATCATTGTTTGGTATAGAATGTCGAAATAAATTGCTGTTTTAGAGCTGAAAAGCACTATAGAGTGTAATGCAGTAACAGTCTTTTATAAGTAATTGCAATGGAATTCATTGTGAATACATCTGCTAAGAGCACCGACTAGAATACTGAAAACATGGAATCCAGCTTATATGTGACGTTTCTGTTAAGATATGTGTTTGCTTTATGGCATAGGCCCTCGTAACAGCCAGCCAGACATCTATCATTGTGTGCCATATAATGTCCAAATAAGTTGTTGTTTTAGAGCTGAAAGCACTATAGAGTGTCATGCATTAACTGTCTTTATAAGTATTGCAATGCAACGCATTGTGAATACCCTGGTAAGTGCACCTACTAGAAGGCTGAAAACATGAATCCAGCTTATATGTGACGTTTCTGTTAAGATATCTTATTTGGATCTTGGCATAGGCCAAGGTAACAGCCAGCCAGGCATCTATCATTGTTTGGTAGAGAATGTCCAAATAAGTTGCTGTTTTAGAGCTGAAAACCACTATAGAGTGTAATGCAGTAACAGTCTTTATAAGTACTTGCAATGGAATTCATTGTGAATACATCTGCTAAGAGCACCGACTAGAATGCTGAAAACATGGAATCCAGCTTATATGTGACGTTTCTGTTTAGATATGTTGTTTGGATCTTGGCATAGGCCAAGGAAACAGCCAGCCAGGCATCTATATTGTTGGTAAGAATGTCCAATTAAGTTGCTGTTTTAGAGCTGAAAAGCACTATAGAGTTATGCATTAACGTTATAAGTATTGCAATGCAACCATTGTATACCTGGTAAGTCACCTACAGAGGCTGAAAACATGGAATCCAGTTATATGTGACTTTCTTTAGATATTTTTTGGATTTGGCATAGGCAGTACAGCCAGCCAGGCATCTATCATGTTGTAAGATTCCAAATAGTTGCTGTTTAGAGCTGAAAACACTATAGAGTGTAATGCAGTAACATCTTTATAAGTACTTGCAATGAACTCATTGTGAATACACGTAAGGCACACTAGAATGCTGAAAACATGGAATCCAGCTTATATGTGACGTTTCTGTTTAGATATGTTGTTTGGACTTGGCATAGGCCAAGGAACAGCCAGCCAGGCATCTATATTGTTTGGTAGAGAATGTCCAATAAGTTGCTGTTTTAGAGCTGAAAAGCACTATAGAGTGTAATGCAGTAACAGTCTTTATAAGTACTTGCAATGCAACTCATTGTGAAACCTGGTAAGGCACCACTAGAATGAAAACATGGAATCAGCTTATATGTGAGTTTCTTTTAAGATATATTGTTTGGAATTTGGCATAGGCCCTTATAACAACCAGCCAGACTCTATCATTGTGTGCCATAGAATGTCCAAATAAGTTGCTGTTTTAGAGTGAAAACCACTATAGATGTAATGCAGTAACAGTCTTTATAAGTACTTGCAATGGAACTCATTGTGAATACCCCTGGAAGTGCACCTACTAGAATGCTGAAAACATGGAATCCAGCTTATATGTGACGTTTCTGTTAAGATATTGTTTGAATTTGGCATAGGCCGTAACAGCCAGCCAGCATCTATCATGTGTGCATAGAATGTCCAAATAAGTTGCTGTTTAGAGCTGAAAAGCTCTATAGAGTGTAATGCAGTAACACTTTATAAGTACTTGCAATGCAACTCATTGTGAATACCCTGGTAAGTGCACCTACTAGAAGCTGAAAACATGGAATCCAGCTTATATGTGAGTTTCTGTTAAGATATTGTTTGGATTTGGCATAGCCTGTAACACCACCAGCATCTATCATTGTTGTAAGAATTCCAAATAAGTTGCTGTTTCAGAGCTGAAAACCACTATAGAGTGTAATGCATAACGTATTTATAAGTACTTGAATGAACCATTGTGAATACATCTGTAAGGACCACTAAATGCTGAAAACATGGAATCCAGCTTATATGTGACGTTTCTGAAGATATGTTGTTTGGATCTTGGCATAGGCCAAGGTAACAGCCAGCCAGGCATCTACATTGTGTGCCATAGAATGCCAAATAAGTTGCTGTTTAGAGCGAAAACACTATAGAGTGTAATGCAGTAACAGTCTTTATAAGTACTTGCAATGGAACTCATTGTGAATACCCCTGGTAAGTGCACTACTAGAACCCTGAAAACATGGAATCCTGCTTATATGTGACATTTCTGTTAAGATATTTGTTGGAATTTGCATAGGCCCTCGGAACAGCCAGCCAGACATCTATCATTGTGTGGCATAGAATGTCCAAAAACGTTGCTGTTTTAGAGCTGAAAAGCACTATAGAGTGTAATGCATTAACTGTCTTATAAGTACTTGCAATGCAACTCATTGTGAATACCCAGGAAAGTGCACCTACTAGAATGCTGAAAACATGGAATCCAGCTTATATGTGACGTTTCTGTTAACACATGTTGCTTGGATTATCGCATAGGCCCTGGTAACAGCCAGCAAGGCATCTATCATTGTTTGGTATAGAATGTCCAAACAAGTTGCTGTCTTAGAGCTGAAAACCACTATAGAGTGTAATGCCTTAACTGTCTTTATAAGTACTTGCAATGCAACTCATTGTGAACACCTGAGCTAAGTGCACATACTAGAAGGCTGAAAACATGGAATCCAGCTTATATGTGACATTTCTGTTTAGATATGTTGTTTGGACTTTGGCATAGGCCAAGGTAACAGCCAGCCAGGCATCTATCATTGTTTGGTAGCGAATGTCCAAATAAGTGCTGTTTTCAGAGCTGAAAAGCCTATAGAGTGTAATGTATTAACATCTTTAATAAGTACTTGCAATGCGAACTCATTGTGAATACCTGGTAAGTGCACCTACTAGAATGCTGAAACATGGAATCCAGCTTATATGTGATGTTTCTGTTAGATATGTTGTTTGGAATTTGGCATAGGCCCAAGTAATAACCAGCGAGAAATCTATCATTGTTGTGACATAGAATTCCAAATAAGTTGCTGTTTTAGAGCTGAAAACCACTATAGAGTGTAATGCAGTAAACAGTCTTTATAAGTACACAGTGGAACTCATTTCAATACTTCTGCTAAGAGCACCTAATAGAATGCTGAAAACATGGAATCCAGCTTATATGTGACGTTTCTGTTAAGATATTGTTTGATTTGGCATAGGCCCTCGTAACAGCCAGCCAGACATCTATCATTGTTTGGTATAGAATGTCCGAAATAAATTGCTGTTTTAGAGCTGAAAAGCCACTATAGAGTGTAATGCTGTAACTGTCTTTATAAGTACTTGCAATGAACTCATTGTGAATACATCTGCTAAGAGCACGACTAGAATGCTGAAAACATGGAATCCAGCTTATATGTGACGTTTCTGTTAAACTATGTGTTTGTTTATGGCATAGGCCCTGTAACATCCAGCCAGCATCTATCATTGTTTGATTAGTAATGTCCAAAAAGTTGCTTGTTTTAGAGCTGAAAAGCACTATAGAGTGTATGCATTAACTGTCTTTATAAGTACTTGCAATGCAACTCATTGTGAATACCCCTGGTAAGTGCACCTACTAGAAGGCTGAAAACATGGAATCCAGCTTATATGTGACTTTCTGTTAAGATATTTTTGGATCTTGGCATAGGCCAAGGTAACAGCCAGCCAGGCATCTATCATTGTTTGGTAGTAGAATGTCCAAATAAGTTGCTGTTTTAGAGCTGAAAACCACTATAGATGTATGCAGTAACAGTCTTTATAAGTACTTGCAATGGAACTCATTGTGAATACATCTGCTAAGAGCACCGACTAAATGCTGAAAACATGGAATCCAGCTTATATGTGACGTTTCTGTTTAGATATGTTGTTTGGATCTTGGCATAGGCCAAGGTAACAGCCAGCCAGGCATCTATCATTGTTTGGTAGAGAATGTCCAAATAAGTTGCTGTTTTAGAGCTGAAAACGCACTATAGAGTGTAATGCAGTAACAGTCTTTATAAGTACTTGCAATGCAACTCATTGTGAAACCCTGGTAAGTGCACCTACTAGAAGGCTGAAAACATGGAATCAGCTTATATGTGACGTTTCTGTTAAATATTTGTTGGATTTGGCATAGGCCCTGGTAACAGCCAGCCAGGCATCTATCATTGTTTGGTATAGAATGTCCAAATAAGTTGCTGTTTTAGAGCTGAAAAGCACTATAGAGTGTAATGCATTAACTGTCTTTATAAGTACTTGCAATGCAACTCATTGTGAATACACCTGATAAGTGCACCTACTAGAATGCTGAAAACATGGAATCCAGCTTATATGTGACGTTTCTGTTTAACACAGTGTTTGGATTTGGCATAGGCCTTGGTAACAGCAGCCAGGCATCTATCATTGTTTGTTAGAATGTCCAAATAAGTTGCTGTTTAGAGCTGAAAACACTATAGAGTGTAATCATTAACTGTCTTTATAAGTACTTGCAATGCAACTCATTGTGAATACCTGGTAAGTGCACATACTAGAATGCTGAAAACATGGAATCCAGCTTATATGTGACTTTCTGTTAAGATATCTGTTTGGATTTGGCATAGGCCAGTAACAGCCAGCCAGGCATCTATCATTGTTGATGAATGTCCAAATAAGTTGCTGTTTGAGCTGAAAACCACTATAGAGTGTAATGCAGTAAGATCTTTATAAGTACTTGCAATGGAACTCTTGTGAATACATCTGCTAAGAGCACCGACTAGAATGTGAAAACATGGAATCCAGCTTATATGTGAAGTTTCTGTTAAATATTTGTTTGGATTTGGCATAGGCCAGGTAACAGCCAGCCAGGCATCTATCATTGTGTATAGAATGTCCAAATAAGTTGCTGTTTAGAGCTGAAAAGCACTATAGAGTGTAATGCAGTAACAGTCTTTATAAGTACTTGCAATGCAACTCATTGTGAAACCCTGGTAGTGCACTACTAGAAGGCTGAAAACATGGAATCAGCTTATATGTGACTTTCTGTTAACACATGTTGTTGGATTTGATAGGCCCTGGTAACAGCCAGCCAGCATCTATATTGTTGGTATAGAATGTCCAAAAAGTTGCTGTTTCGAGCTGAAAACACTATAGAGTGTAATGCTAATGTCTTTATAAGTACTTGCAATGCAACTCATTGTGAAACCTGGAAGTGCACACTAGAAGCTGAAAACATGGAATCAGCTTATATGTGAGTTTCTTTAACACATGTTTTGGATTTTGCATAGGCCTTGTACAGCCGCAGGCATCTATCATTGTTGTTAGAATGTCCAAATAAGTTGCTGTTTTAGAGTGAAAACCACTATAGAGTGTAATGCAGTAACAGTCTTTATAAGTACTTGCAATGCAACTCATTGTGAATACCCTGGTAAGTGCACTACTAGAAGCTGAAAACATGGAATCCAGCTTATATGTGACGTTCTGTTTAAGATATTTGTTTGGATTTGGCATAGGCCCTGTAACACCAGCAGACATCTATCATTGTGTGCCATAGAATGTCCAAAAAGTTGCTTTTAGAGCTGAAAAGCACTATAGAGGTGTAATGCAGTAACAGTCTTTAAAGTACTTGCAATGGCAACTCATGTGATACATTGTTAAGAGCACCGACTAGAATGATGAAACATGGAATCAGCTTATATGTGAGTTTCTTTAGATATGTTGTTGGATTTGGCATAGGCCAAGTAACACCAGCCAGCATCTATCATTGTGTGCCATGAATGTCCAAATAAGTTGCTGTTTTAGAGCTGAAACCACTATAGAGTGTAATGCAGTAAACTTTATAAGTATTGCAATGCAACTCTTGTGAATACCCCTGGTAAGTGCACCACTAGAATGTGAAAACATGGAATCCAGCTTATATGTGACGTTTCTGTTTAGATATGTTGTTTGGATCTTGGCATAGCCCAAGGTAACAGCCAGCCAGGCATCTATCATTGTGTGCCATAGAATGTCCAAATAAGTTGCTGTTTTAGACTGAAAAGCACTATAGAGTGTAATGCATTTAACAGTCTTTATAAGTACTTGCAATGAACTCATTGTGAATACATGGCTAAGTGCACCACTAGAATGATGAAACATGGAATCAGCTTATATGTGAGGTTTTTGAAGATATTTGTTTGGAATTTGGCATAGGCCTTGTAACACCAGCCAGACATCTATCATTGTTGCATAGAATGTCCAAATAAGTTGCTGTTTTAGAGCTGAAAACCACTATAGAGTGTAATGCAGTAACAACTTTATAAGTATTGCAATGCAACTCATTGTGAATACCCTGGTAAGTGCACCTACTAGAATGCTGAAAACATGGAATCCAGCTTATATGTGACGTTTCTGTTAAATATTTGTTTGATCTTAGCATAGTCCAGGTAACAGCAGCCAGGCATCTATCATTGTGTCATAGAATGTCCAAAAAGTTGCTGTTTAGACTGAAAAGCACTATAGAGTGTAAGCTAACAGTCTTTATAAGTACTTGCAATGCAACCATTGTGAACACTGCTAAGGGCACACTAGAATGCTGAAAACATGGAATCCAGCTTATATGTGACGTTTCTGTTAACACATGTGTTGGATTTCCATAGCCCTGGTAACAGCCAGCCGGCATCTATCATTCTTTGGATAGAATGTCGAAAAAGTTGCTATCTTAGAGCTGAAAAGCACTATAGAGTGTAATGCAATAACTGTCTTTATAAGTATTGCAATGCAATCATTTGAAACCTGTAAGCACTACTAGAAGCTGAACATGAATCCGCTTAATGTGACGTTTCTTTAATATGTTGTTGATTTGGCATAGGCCAGGTAACAGCCAGCAGCATCATATGTGTTAAATGCCAAATAGTGCTCTGAGCTGAAAAGCCATGATGTATGCAGTACAGTCTTAAAGTACTTGCAATGAATCATGGAATAACCTGTAAGGCACACTAGAATGTGAAAACATGGAATCCAGTTATGTGACTTTCTGTTAGATATTTGTTGGATTGGTAGGCAAGGTACCGCAGCTCTATCATGTTTGGTAGAATATCAATATGGTTTTAGAGCTAACCTATAGTGTAATGCAGTAATCTTATAGATCATGAATCTTGGATACCTGGATGCACATGAGGAAACATGGATCCATTATAGTGGTTTCTTGTTTGTGATTGGCTAGCTGAAACACCAACTCTATATGTTGCTAGATATCATTAGTTTTAGCTGAACACTATAGAGTGTAATGCAGTAACAGTCTTTATAAGTACTTGCAATGGAACTCATTGTGAATACATCTGTAAGAGCACCGACTAGAATGATGAAATCATGGAATCCAACTTATATGTGACGTTTCTGTTTAGATATGTTGTTTGGATCTTGGCATAGGCCAAGGTACAGCCAGCCAGGCATCTATCATTGTTGTATAGAATGTCCAAATAAGTTGCTGTTTAGAGCTGAAAAGCACTATAGAGTGTAATGCATAACGTCTTTATAAGTACTTGCAATGGAACTCATTGTGAAACCCCAGGTAAGTGCACCTACTAAATGCTGAAAACATGGAATCCAGCTTATATGTGACGTTTCTGTTTAAAATGTTGTTTGGATTTGGCATAGGCCAGGTAACAGCCAGCCAGGCATCTATCATTGTGTGCATAGAATGTCCAAATAAGTTGCTGTTTTAGCTGAAAAGCACTATAGAGTGTAATGCATAACAGTCTTTATAAGTACTTGCAATGGAACTCATTGTGAATACATGGCTAAAGCACCACTAGAATGCTGAAACATGGAATCAGCTTATATTGAGTTTCTTTAAGATATTTGTTTGGATTTGGCATAGGCCCTTGTAACACCAGCCAGCATCTATCATTGTGTGCATAGAATGTCCAAAAGTTGCTGTTTAGAGCTGAAAACCACTATAGAGTGTAATGCTAACGACTTTATAAGATTTGCAATGCAATCATTGTGAACCCTGGTAAGTGCCCTACTAGAATGCTGAAAACATGGAATCAGCTTATATGTACGTTTCTTTAAGAATTTGTTTGATCTTGCATAGCCAAGTACAGCGCCAGGCATCTATCATTGTTGTAGAATGTCCAAATAAGTTGCTGTTTTAGACTGAAAACACTATAGGTGTAATGCATAACGTCTTAAAGTACTTGCAATGCAACCCATTGTGAATACACTGTAAGGGCACCGACTAGAATGCTGAAAACATGGAATCCAGCTTATATGTGACGTTTCTGTTTAGATATGTTGTTTGGATCTTGGCATAGGCCAAGGTAACAGCCAGCAGGCATCTATCATTGTTTGGTTAGAATGTCCAAATAAGTTGCTGTTTTAGAGCTGAAAAGCACTATAGAGTGTAATGCAGTAACAGTCTTTATAAGTACTTGCAATGCAACTCATTGTGAATACCCCTGGTAAGTGCACCTACTAGAAGACTGAAAACATGGAATCCAGCTTATATGTGATGTTTCTGTTAAGATATATTGTTTGGATTTGGCATAGGCCTTGTAACAACCAGCCAGACATCTATCATTGTGTGCCATAGAATATCATAAGTTGCTTTTTAGAGCTGAAAACACTATAGAGTGTAATGCAGTAACAGTCTTTATAAGTACTTGCAATGGAACTCATTGTGAATACATCTGTAAGGCACCGACTAGAATGTGAAACATGGAATCCAGCTTATATGTGACGTTTCTGTTAGATATGTTGTTTGGATTTGGCATAGGCCAGGTACAGCCAGCCAGGCATCTATCATTGTGTGCATAGAATGTCCAAATAAGTTGTGTTTTAGAGCTGAAAACACTAAGAGTGTAATGCTAGAACAGTCTTTATAAGTACTTGCAATGTCATGTGAAACATATCCTATAATAAACTGTCCGCTATGTAGTTCTTAATGGGATTGCTGAAAAGCCACTCATAGGAGTGTAAATATGCGTTAACAAAGCCCATAGTGTAATGCAGTAACTCTTTAAGACTTGCAATGGAACTCATTGTTTAGTTTTTTTTTTTTGGGGGGCCTAAATCATACCTTTTTTTAGAATAACAAATAATTTTTTTAGGCTAAAAAAAATTGGTTAAGCTTTTTAAATCAAAATCAAACAATTTTGAATTCCCTTTAAGTTTCATTTAAAAAAGCTGAAAACTAATATTATTGTAGTTTCTTTTAAATTTTTTGTTTTGGGTTTCATGGCCTTGTAAAACCGCCAGAATTTTTGGGCTGAATCCATTAATTGCTTTTTGGGGAAAATTTTAATTAAAAGGGAGTAATTCGGATTTACTTGTGGAAAAATGTAAAATTGTTAAAAGGGAGACTAAAGTGAAAAACAGGAACGCCCTTTAAATTTTTTTGAATATTTTTTTGGAAAAAGGAAGGAATACCAGCGGGAAAAAATCGTTTGGTGAGTGTAAATATTTTTTGACTGAAAACCAAGAGGAAGCGAACTCCCTTTTGTCTTGAATGCAATTTTGTTTGGAAGGTATAGAAGGTGAAAACAGGAATCACTTTTTTTCTTTCTTTAAAAATTTTGGGGGGTTTTCGTTAGGCCCCGGAAAACCCCCCCTTAATTTTTTTTGGTTTTGAAAAAAAATTGTGGTTTTTAAGGTTTTACCAGGGAATCCCTTAAATTTTTTTAAAATTTTCCAAAATCTTTGAAACCAAATAAGTGTTTTTAAAGGGGGGAAAATGGGGGTCCTTTTTTTTGGTTTTCTTTTAACCAATGCTTTTGGGGGTTTAAGGCCTTTTATGGCCGGTCTTAGTTTTTGAATTCTTAAGCTTTTAGTAAAGCACAAGGGTTTAATGGCTTTCTGTCCATAAGTCTTGGAAAGCAATTTTGGAAAACCCCGGTAAGTTATTTGAAGCTGAAAAAAAAAGTTATAATTTTTTTTCAAACCTTTTTTTATCTGTGGCCCCGGGTTAAAGGGCCGCCAGGTTCTTTATTTTGCCTGAAGCCAAAAGGCTTTTTAAGGGGGGGGAAAAAGTTGTATCTTAAAAATTTTTAAAAAATTTAATGCAACTTTTTTAATACCCCGGAATGCACCCATAGAAACTGAAAAAAAATCCCCTTTTAGGATTTTTTTAAATATATTTTGGGTTTTTATATTGTTTAAAAGGCATTTCCCTTTTTGGGCCGGATATCCAATTGTTTTAGATGGAAAACATAAGAAAAGTTCATTTTTATAAATAAAGCTTTAAAAAACCCTGGAAATTTTAAAACCCCAAAACCCCAAAAAGGAAAAAAATACTTTTTGGTTTTTTTTTTTGGTTTTTTGGATTGGCAAAGGAAAAAACGGGGTTTTTTGGGTTTTTTGGGGGGGCCAATAAGGTTTTTGGTAAAAAAAAAAAGGGGGAAAGTTTTAAACTTGCAATGCAAACCTTAAACCCCGGAAGTTGACCCAAACTGGAAAACCGGAATTGTTTTTTTTAGTTTTGTTAAAAAATTTTTTTGGGTAACCCCGGAAAAAAGGGGATTAAAATTTTTGGTATAGAATGAAACATTGGTGTTTCGCGAAATCAAAGATTAAAGTTTTTGTTTTAAAGACTTGAAATAAAACATTTTAAAAAAAATTTTTTTAGAAGGTAAAAAACCCCCCTTTTAAGGGTTTTTTTTAAAATTTTCCTTTTTTTTTTGGGGTCTTTTTTTGGGGGGGGCCACATTGTTTTTACCGAACCAAATTTTTGTTTTTCGGGAAAAAAAAATAACTTTTATAAACTTGAAACAAATATTGTGAAAAGGGTTGGAATTTTAAAGGCTCAGGCCCCTTTTTTGGGTTTGGGTTGGCCCGTAACGCCCGCCCGAATCTTCATTGTTGTTTTTTCCCAAAAAGTTGTGGGTTTTGAGCTAAAAACCATAGATGTAATGGTAAAGTTTTTAAGTACTTGAATGGAACTCTGTGAAACAGTAAGGCATACTAGAAGCTGAAAACGGGGGGTTCCGCTTTATGTGAGTTTTTAAAATGTTGTTTTGGGTTTGGGATAGGCCCTGGTAACAGACAGCCAGGCATCTATCTGTTTGGTATAGAATGTCCAAACAAGTTGCTGGTCTTAGAGCTGAAAAGCACTATAGAGTGTAATGCAGTAACAGTCTTTATAAGTACTTGCAATGCAACTCATTGTGAACACCTGAGCTAAGTGCACCTACTAGAAGGCTGAAAACAAGGAATTCAGCTTATATGTGACTTTTCTTTTTATATATGTTGTTCGTATTTTGGCATTGGCCAAGGTAAGAGCCAGGCAGGCATTAATCAGTGTTTGTTATAGAGTGACCAAATTAGTTGCTGATTTAGAGCTGAAAGCTTTAGAGAGTGTAATGCAGTAACAGTCTTTATAAGTACTTGCAATGGAACTCATTGTGAATTACATCTGTTAAGAGCACCGACTAGAATGATGAAATCATGGAATCCAGCTTATATGTGACGTTTCTGTTTAGATATGTTGTTTGGATCTTGGCATAGGCCAAGGTAACAGCCAGCCAGGCATCTATCATTGTGTGCATAGAATATCCAAATAAGTTGCTGGTTTAGAGGTGAAAACCACTATAGAGTGTAATGCAGTAACAGTCTTTATAAGTACTTGCAATGGAACTCATTGTGAATTCCCCAGGTAAGTGCACCTACTAGAATGCTGAAAACATGGAATCCAGCTTATATGTGACGTTTCTGTTTAGATATGTTGTTTGGATCTTGGCATAGGCCAAGGTAACAGCCAGCCCGGCATCTATCATTGTGTGCCCTAGAATGTCCAAATAAGTTACTGTTTTAGACTGAAAAGCACTATAGAGTGTAATGGCAGTAACAGTCTTTATAAGTACTTGCAATGGAACTCATTGTGAATACATGTGCTAAGAGCACCGACTAGAATGATGAACACATGGAATACAGCTTATATGTGAGGTTTCTTTGAAGATATATTGTTTGGAATTTGGCATAGGCCCTTGTAACAACCAGCCAGAATCTATCATTGTGTGCCATAGAATGTCCAAAAAAGTTGCTGTTTTAGAGCTGAAAACCACTATAGAGTGTAATGCAGTAACAGACTTTATAAGTATTTGCAATGCAACTCATTGTGAAAACCCCTGGTAAGTGCACCTACTAGAATGCTGAAAACATGGATCCAGCTTAAAATGTGACGTTTCTGTTAAGATATCTTGTTTGAATCTTAGCATAGTCCAAGGTAACAGACAGCCAGGCATCTATATTGTGTGCCATAGAATGTCCAAATAAGTTTCTTTTTTTAGAACTGAAAAGCACTATAGAGTGTAATGCAGTAACAGTCTTTATAAGTACTTGCAATGCAACCCATTGTGAATACATCTGCTAAGGGGACCGACTAGAATGCTGAAAACATGGAATCCAGCTTATATGTACCGTTTCTGTTAACACATGTTGCTTGGATTATCCCATAGCCCTGGTAAAAAGCCTAGCCCGGGGATCTATCATTATTTGGTATAGAATGGGCGAAACAAGTTGCTATCTTAGAGCTGAAAAGCACTATAGAGTGTAACGCCCAAAAACTGTCTTTATAAGTACTTGCAATGCAACTCATTATGAACACCCGAGCTAAATGCACCTACAGAAGGCTGAAATCATGGAATCCAGCTTATATTGACGTTTTTTTTATATATGTTGTTTGAATTTGGGCATAGGCCAAGGTAACAGCCAGCCAGGCATTTTATCATTGTTTGTTATAGAATGACCAAATAAGTAGCTAACTTAGAGCTGAAAAGCTCTATAGAATGTAGTGCAGTAACAGCTTTAAAAGTACTTGCAATGGAACTCATTGTGAATAACTCTGTAAAGAGCACCCACTAGAATGCTGACAACATGGAATCCAGCTTATATGTGACGTTTCTGTTTAGATATGTTGTTTGGATCTTGGCATAGGCCAAGGTAACATCCAGCGAGGCATCTATCATGGTTTGGTTAGAATATCCAAATAAGTTGCTGTTTTAGAGCTGAAAAGCACTATAAGGTGTATGCAGTAAAAGTCTTTATAAGTACTTGCAATGCAAATCATTGTGAATTCCCTGGTAAGTGCACTACTGAAGACTGAAAACATGGAATCCAGCTTATATGTGAAGTTTCTTTTAAGATATATTGTTTGGAATTTGGCATAGGCCCTTGTAACAACCAGCCAGACATCTATCATTGTGTGCCATAGAATATCCATTAAGTTGCTATTTCAGAGCTGAAAACCCCTATAGAGTGTAATGCAGTAACAGTCTTTATAAGTACTTGCAATGGAACACATTTGTGAATACATCTGTTAAGAGCACCGACTACAATGCTGAAAACATGGAATCCAGCCCCATGTGACATTTCTGTTAGATTTTGTTGTTTGGAACTTGGCATAGGCCAAGGTAATAGCCAGCGAGGCATCTATCATTGTTTGGTAGAGAAGTCCATAAGTTTCTGTTTTAGAGTGAAAACCACTATAGAGTGTAATGCGTAACAGTCTTTATAAGTACTTGCAATGCAACTCATTATGAATACCCCTGGTAAATGCACCTACTAGAAGGCTGAAACATGGAATTAGCTTATATGTTACGTTCTGTTAACACATGTTGCTTGGATTATCGAATAGGCCTGGTAACAGCCAGCCAGGCATCTATATTGTTTGGTATAGAATGTCCAAACAAGTTGCTGTGTTCAAGCTGAAATTTCACTACAGAGTGTAATGCCTTAATTGTCTTTATAAGTACTTGCAATGCAACTCATTTTGAACACCTGATCTAAAGTGCCCATACTAGAAGGCTGAAAACATGGAATCCAGCTTATATGAGACGTTTCTTTTAACACATGCTGTTTGGATTTTGGCATAGGGTCTTGTTCCAGCTGGCCAGGCATCTATCATTGTTTGTTACCGAATGTCCAAATAAGTTGCTGTTTTCGAGCTGAAAAGCACTATAGAGTGTAATGAATTAACTGTCTTCATAAGTACTTGCAATGCAACTCATTGTGAATACCGCAGGTAAGTGCACCTATTAGAATGTGAAAACATGGAATCCAGCTTATATGTGACGTTTCTGCTAAGACACCTTTTTTGGATCTTGGCATAGGCCAAGGTAACAGCAGCCAGACATCTGTCATTGTGTGCCATAGAATGTCCAAATAAGTTGCTGGTTTAGAGCTAAAAAGCACTATAGACTGTAATGCAGTAACAGTCTTTATAAGTACTTGGAATGGAACTCATTGTGAATACATCTGCTAAGGGCACTGACTAGAATGTGAAAACTTGGAATCCAGCTTTATGTGACGTTTCTGTTAACACATGTTGCTTGGATTATCGCATAGGCCCTGGTAACAGACAGCCCGGCATTATCATTGTTTGGTATAGAATGTCCAAACAAGTTGCTGTCTTAGAGCTGAAAAGCACTATAGAGTGTAATGCATTAACTGTCTTTATAATACTTGCAATGCAACTCATTGTGAACACCTGAGCTAAGTGCACCTACTAGAAGGTGAAAACAAGGAATTCCAGTTTATATGTGACTTTTCTTTTTATATATGTTGTTCGTATTTTGGCATTGGCCAAGGTAACAGCCAGCCAGGCATTAATCAGTGTTTGTTATAGAGTGACAAATAAGTTGCTGATTTAGAGCTGAAAAGCTTTAGAGAGTGGTAATGCAGTAACAGTCTTTTTAGTAATTGCAATGGAACTCATTGTGAATACATCTGTTAAGAGCACCGACTTAGAATGATGAAATCATGGAATCCAGCTTATATGTGACGTTTCTGTTTAGATATGTTGTTTGGATCTTGGCATAGGCCAAGGTAACAGCAGCCAGGCATCTATATTGTGTGCCATAGAATGTCCAAATAAGTTGCTGTTTTAGAGGTGAAAACCACCTATAGAGTGTAATGCAGTAAGAGTCTTTATAAGTACTTGCAATGGAACTCTTTGTGAATACATCTGCTAAGAGCACCGACTAGAATGATGAAAACATGGAATCAGCTTATATGTGAAGTTTCTGTTAAGATATCTTGTTGGATCTTGGCTAGGCCAAGGTAAAGCCAGCCAGGCATCTATCATTGTGTGCCATAGAATGTCCAATAAGTTGCTGTTTTAGAGCTGAAAAGCACTATAGAGTGTAATGCAGTAACAGTCTTTATAAGTACTTGAATGGACCTCATTGTGAATACCCCTGGTTTCGTGCACCTACTAGAAGGCTGAAAACATGGAATTCAGTTATATGTGACGTTTTCTGTTAACACATGTTGCTTGGATTATCGAATAGGCCCTGGTAACAGCCAGCCAGGCATCTATAATTGTTTGGTATATAATGTTCAAAAAAAATTGCTGTGTTCGAGCTGAAATACACTATAGAGTGTAATGCCGTAATTGTCTTTATAAGTACTTGAAATGCAAAATCATTGTGACACCTGAGCTAAGTGCACATACTAGAAGGCTGAAAACATGGAATCCACTTATATGTGATGTTTCTTTTAACACATGCTGTTTGGATTTTTGGCATAGACTCTTGTACCAGCGGCCAGGCATCTATCATTGTTTGTACCGAATGTCCAAATAAGTTGCTGTTTTAGAGGGGAAAACCACTATAGAGTGTAATGCAGTAACAGTCTTTATAAGTACTTGCAATGTAACTCATTGTGAATACCCTGGTAAGTGCACGTTAGAAGGTGAAAACATGGAATCCAGCTTGTATGTGACGTGTCTTTTAAGATATATGTTTAGAATTTGGCATAGGCCCTTGTAACAACCAGCAAGACATCTATCATTGCGTGCCATAGAATGTCCCAAAAAAGTTGTGTTTTAGAGCTGAAAACACTATAGAGTGTAATGCAGTAGCAGTCTTTATAAGTACTTGCAATGCAACTCATTGTGAATACCCTGGGGAAGTGCACCCACTAGAAGACTGAAAACATGGAATCCAGCTTATATGTGATGTTTCTTTTAAGATATATTGTTTCAAATTTGGCATAAGCCCTTGTAAAAACCCCCCAGTCATCTATCATTGTGTGCCCTAGAATATCGAAATAAGTTGCTGTTTCAGAACTGAAAACCACTATAGTGTGTAATGCAGTAACAGTATTTATAAGTACTTGCAATGGAACACATAGTGAATACATCTGTTATGAGAACCTACTATAATGCTGAAAACATGGAATCCAGCTTTATGTGACATTTCTTTTAAGATATGTTGTTTGGATCTAGGCATAGGCCAAGGTAACAGCCAGCCAGGCATTAACATTGTGTGCCATAGAATGACCAAATAAGTTGCTGTTTTAAGAGCTGAAACCACTAGAGAGTGTAATGCATAACAGTCTTTATAAGTACGTGAAATCCAACTCATTTGGAATACCCCTGGTAAGTGCACCTACTAGAATGCTGAAAACATGGAATCCAGCTTTATGTGACGTTTCTGTTTAGATATGTTGTTTGGATCTTGGCATAGGCCAAGGTAACAGCCAGCCCGGCATCTATCATTTGTGTGCCATAGAATGTCCAAATAAGTTGCTGTTTTAGACTGAAAAGCACTATAGGTGTAACGCAGTAACCAGTCCTTTTATGTATTCCAATGGAACTCATTGTGAATACAATGTGCTAAGAGCACCGACTAGAATGATGAACACATTGGAATACAGCTTTATGTGAGGTTTCTTTGAAGATATATTGTTTGGAATTTGGCATAGGCCCTTGTAACAACCCGCAGACATCTATCATTGTGTGCCATAGAAATGTCCAAATAAGTGCTGTTTTAGAGCTGAAAACCACTATAGAGTGTAATGCAGTAACAGACTTTATAAGTATTTGCAATGCAACTCATTGTGAATACCCCTGGTAAGTGCACCTACTAGAATTTCTGAAAACATGGAATCCAGCTTATATGTGACGTTTCTGTTAAGATATCTTGTTTGAATCTTAGGCATAGTCCAAGGTAACAGCCAGCCAGCATCTATCATTGTGTGCATAGAACTGTCCAAATAAGTTGCTGTTTTAGAACTGAAAGCACTATAGAGTGTAAAGCAGTAACAGTCTTTATAAGTACTTGCAATGCAACCCATTGTGAATACATCTGCTAAGGGCACCGACTAGAATGCTGAAAACATGGAATCCAGCTTATATGTGACGTTTCTGTTAACACATGTTGCTTGGATTATCCCATAGCCCTGGTAACAGCCAGCCGGGCATCTATCATTCTTTGGTATAGAATGTGGAAACAAGTTGCTATCTTAGAGCTGAAAAGCACTATAGAGTGTAATGCAATAACTGTCTTTATAAGTACTTGCAATGCAACTCATTATGAACACCTGAGCTAAATGCACCTACTAGAAGCTGAAATCATGGAATCCAGCTTATATGTGCGTTTCTTTTTATATATGTTGTTTGATTTGGGCATAGGCCAAGGTAACAGCCAGCCAGGCATCTATCATTGTTTGTTATAGAATGACCAAATAAGTAGTAACTTAGAGCTGAAAAGCTCTATAGAATGTAGTGCAGTAACAGTCTTTAAAAGTACTTGCAATGGAACTCATTGTGAATAACTCTGTAAAGAGCACCTACTAGAATGCTGACAACATGGAACCCGCTATATGTGGGCGTTTCTGTTAGATATGTTGTTTGGATCTTGGCATAGGCCAAGGTAACATCCAGCGAGGCATCTATCATGGTTTGGTTAGAATATCCAAATAAGTTGCTGTTTTAGAGCTGAAAAGCACTATAGAGTGTAATGCAGTATAGTCTTTATAAGTACTTGCAATGCAACTCATTGTGAATACCCCTGGTAAGTGCACCTACTAGAAGACTGAAAACATGGAATCCAGCTTATATAGTGATGTTTCTTTTAAGATATATTGTTTGGAATTTGGCATAGGCCCTTGTAACAACCAGCCAGACATCTATCATTGTGTGCCATAGAATATCCATTAAGTTGCTATTTCAGAGCTGAAAACCACTATAGAGTGTAATGCAGTAACGATCTTTATAAGTACTTGCAATGGAACACATTGTGAATACATCTGTTTAAGAGCACCGACTACAATGCTGAAAACATGGAATCCAGCCACATGTGACATTTCTGTTTAGATATGTTGTTTGGAACTTGGCATAGGCCAAGGTAATAGCCAGCGAGGCATCTATCATTGTTTGGTAGAGAATGTCCAAATAAGTTTCTGTTTTAGAGCTGAAAACCACTATAGAGTGTAATGCAGTAACAGTTTTATAAGTACTTGCAATGCAACTCATTATGAATACCCCTGGTAAGTGCACCTACTAGAAGGCTGAAACATGGAATTCAGCTTATATGTTACGTTTCTGTTAACATGTTGCTTGGATTATCGAATAGGCCCTGGTAACAGCCAGCCAGGCATCTATAATTGTTTGGTATAGAATGTCCAAACAAGTTGCTGTGTTCAAGCTGAAATACACTACAGAGTGTAATGCCTTAATTGTCTTTATAAGTACTTGCAATGCAACTCATTGTGAACACCTGATCTAAGTGCACATACTAGAAGGCTGAAAACATGGAATCCAGCTTATATGAGACGTTTCTTTTAACACATGCTGTTTGGATTTTGGCATAGGGTCTTGTTCCAGCTGGCCAGGCATCTATCATTGTTTGTTACCGAATGTCCAAATAAGTTGCTGTTTTCGAGCTGAAAAGCACTATAGAGTGTAATGAATTAACTGTCTTCATAAGTACTTGCAATGCAATCCATTGTGAATACCGCGTAAGTGCACCTATTAGAATGCTGAAAACATGGAATCCAGCTTATATGTGACGTTTCTGCTAAGACACCTTTGTTTGGATCTTGGCATAGGCCAAGGTAACAGCCAGCCAGACATCTGTCATTGTGTGCCATAGAATGTCCAAATAAGTTGCTGGTTTAGAGCTAAAAAGCACTATAGACTGTAATGCAGTAACAGTCTTATAAGTACTTGGAATGGAACTCATTGTGAATACACTGCTAAGGGCACTGACTAGAATGGCTGAAAACTTGGAATCCAGCTTATATGTGACGTTTCTGTTAACACATGTTGCTTGGATTATCGCATAGGCCCTGGTAACAGACAGCCAGGCATCTATCATTGTTTGGTATAGAATGTCCAAACAAGTTGCTGTCTTAGAGCTGAAAAGCACTATAGAGTGTAATGCATTAACTGTCTTTATAAGTACTTGCAATGCAACTCATTGTGAACACCTGAGCTAAGTGCACCTACTAGAAGGCTGAAAACAAGGAATTCAGTTTATATGTGACTTTTCTTTTTATATATGTTGTTCGTATTTTGGCATTGGCCAAGGTAACAGCCAGCCAGGCATTAATCAGTGTTTGTTATAGAGTGACCAAATAAGTTGCTGATTTAGAGTGAAAGCTTTAGAGAGTGTAATGCAGTAACAGTCTTTATAAGTACTTGCAATGGAACTCATTGTGAATACATCTGTTAGAGCACCGACTAGAATGATGAAATCATGGAATCCAGCTTATATGTGACGTTTCTGTTTAGATATGTTGTTTGGATCTTGGCATAGGCCAAGGTAACAGCCAGCCAGGCATCTATCATTGTGTGCCATAGAATGTCCAAATAAGTTGCTGTTTTAGAGGTGAAAACCACTATAGAGTGTAATGCAGTAAGAGTCTTTATAAGTACTTGCAATGGAACTCTTTGTGAATAATCTGCTAAGAGCACGACTAGAATGATGAAAACATGGAATCCAGCTTATATGTGAAGTTTCTGTTAAGATATCTTGTTTGGATCTTGGCATAGGCCAAGGTAACAGCCAGCCAGGCATCTATCATTGTGTGCCATAGAATGTCCAAATAAGTTTGCTGTTTTAGAGCTGAAAAGCACTATAGAGTGTAATGCAAGTAAACAGTCTTTATAAGTACTTGCAATGGACCTCATTGTGAATACCCCTGGTACGTGCACCTACTAGAAGGCTGAAAACATGGAATTCAGCTTATATGTGACGTTTCTGTTAACACATGTTGCTTGGATTATCGAATAGGCCCTGTGTAACAGCCAGCCAGGCATCTATAATTGTTTGGTATATAATGTTCAAAAAAGTTGCTGTGTTCGAGCTGAAATACACTATAGAGTGTAATGCCGTAATTGTCTTTATAAAGTACTTGAAATGCAACTCATTTTGAACACCTGAGCTAAGTGCACCTACTGAAGGCTGAAACATGGAATCCAGCTTATATGTGATGTTTTCTTTAACACATGCTGTTGGATTTTGGCATAGACTCTTGTACCAGCCGGCCAGGCATCTATCATTGTTTGTACCGAATGTCCAAATAAGTTGCTGTTTTAGAGGTGAAAACCACTATAGAGTGTAATGCAGTAACAGTCTTTATAAGTACTTGCAATGTAACTCATTGTGAATACCCCTGGTAAGTGCACGTACTAGAAGGCTGAAAACATGGAATCCAGCTTGTATGTGACGTGTCTTTTAAGATATATTGTTTAGAATTTGGGCATAGGCCCTTGTAACAACCAGCAAGACATCTATCATTGCGTGCCATAGAATATCCAAATAAGTTGCTGTTTTAGAGCTGAAAACCACTATAGAGTGTAATGCAGTAGCAGTCTTTATAAGTACTTGCAATGCAACTCATTGTGAATACCCCTGGTAAGTGCACCTACTAGAAGACTGAAAACATGGAATCCAGCTTATATGTGATGTTTCTTTTAAGATATATTGTTTCAAATTTGGCATAAGCCCTTGTAACACCACCCAGTCATCTATCATTGTGTGCCATAGAATATCGAAATAAGTTGCTGTTTCAGAATGAAAACCACTATAGTGTGTAATGCAGTAACAGTATTTATAAGTACTTGCAATGGAACACATTGTGAATACATCTGTTATGAGAACCTACTATAATGCTGAAAACATGGAATCCAGCTTATATGTGACATTTCTTTTAAGATATGTTGTTTGGATCTAGGCATAGGCCAAGGTAACAGCCAGCCAGGCATCTAACATTGTGTGCCATAGAATGACCAAAAAGTTGCTGTTTAAGAGCTGAAAACCACTAGAGAGTGTAATGCAGTAACAGTCTTTTAAGTACGTGAAATCCAACTCATTGTGAATACCCCTGGTAAGTGCACCTACTAGAATGCTGAAAACATGGAATCCAGCTTATATGTGACGTTTCTGTTTAGATATGTTGTTTGGATCTTGGCATAGGCCAGGTAACAGCCAGCCAGGCATCTATCATTGTGTGCCATAGAATGTCCCAATAAGTTGCTGTTTTTAGACTGAAAAGCACTATAGAGTGTAACGCAGTGTAACAGTTTTATAAGTACTTCCAATGGAACTCATTGTGAATACATGTGCTAAGAGCACCGACTAGAATGATGAACACATGGAATACAGCTTATATGTGAGGTTTCTTTGAAGATATATTGTTTGGAATTTGGCATAGGCCCTTGTAACAACCAGCCAGACATCTATCATTGTGTGCCATAGAATGTCCAAATAAGTTGCTGTTTTAGAGCTGAAAACCACTATAGAGTGTAATGCAGTAACAGACTTTATAAGTATTTGCAATGCAACTCATTGTGAATACCCCTGGTAAGTGCACCTACTAGAATGCTGAAAACATGGAATCCAGCTTATATGTGACGTTTCTGTTAAGATATCTTGTTTGAATCTTAGCATAGTCCAAGGTAACAGCCAGCCAGGCATCTATCATTGTGTGCCATAGAATGTCCAAATAAGTTGCTGTTTAGAACTGAAAAAGCACTATAGAGTGTAAAGCAGTAACAGTCTTTATAAGTACTTGCAATGCAACCCATTGTGAATACATCTGCTAGGGCACCGACTAGAATGCTGAAAACATGGAATCCAGCTTATATGTGACGTTTCTGTTAACACATGTTGCTTGGATTATCCCATAGCCCCTGGTAACAGCCAGCCGGGCATCTATCATTCTTTGGTATAGAATGTGGAAACAAGTTGCTATCTTAGAGCTGAAAAGCACTATAGAGTGTAATGCAATAACTGTCTTTATAAGTACTTGCAATGCAACTCATTATGAACACCTGAGCTAAATGCACCTACTAGAAGCTGAAATCATGGAATCCAGCTTATATGTGGCGTTTCTTTTTATATATGTTGTTTGGATTTGGGCATAGGCCAAGGTAACAGCCAGCCAGGCATCTATCATTGTTTGTTATAGAATGACCAAATAAGTAGCTAACTTAGAGCTGAAAAGCTCTATAGAATGTAGTGCAGTAACAGTCTTTAAAAGTACTTGCAATGGAACTCATTGTGAATAACTCTGTTAAGAGCACCTACTAGAATGCTGAAAACATGGAATCCAGCTTATATGTGACATTTCTGTTTAGATATGTTGTTTGGATCTTGGCATAGGCCAAGGTAACATCCAGCGAGGCATCTATCATGGTTTTGGTTAGAATATCCAAATAAGTTGCTGTTTAGAGCTGAAAAGCACTATAGAGTGTAATGCAGTAAAAGTCTTTATAAGTACTTGCAATGCAACTCATTGTGAATACCCCTGGTAAGTGCACCTACTAGAAGACTGAAAACATGGAATCCAGCTTATATGTGATGTTTCTTTTAAGATATATTGTTTGGAATTGGCATAGGCCCTTGTAACAACCAGCCAGACATCTATCATTGTGTGCCATAGAATATCCATTAAGTTGCTATTTCAGAGCTGAAAACCACTATAGAGTGTAATGCAGTAACAGTCTTTATAAGTACTTGCAATGGAACACATGTGAATACATCTGTTAAGAGCACCTACTAGAATGCTGAAAACATGGAATCCAGCCACATGTGACATTTTCTGTTTAGATATGTTGTTTGGAACTTGGCATAGGCCAAGGTAATAGCCAGCGAGGCATCTATCATTTGTTGATAGAGAATATCCAAATAAGTTGCTGTTTTTAGAGCTGAAAACCACTATAGAGTGTAATGCATGTAACAGTCTTTATAAGTACTTGCAATGCAACTCATTATGAATACCCCTGGTAAGTGCACCTACTAGAAGGCTGAAAACATGGAATTCAGCTTATATGTTACGTTTTTGTTAACACATGTTGCTTGGATTATCGAAATAGGCCCTGGTAACAGCCAGCCAGGCATCTATAATTGTGTGGTATATAATGTCCAAACAATTTTGCTGTGTTAGAGCTGAATACACTACAGAGTGTAATGCAGTAAGGTCTTTATAAGTACTTGCAAGAAACTCATTGTGAATACCCTGGTAAGTGCACCTACTAGAAGGCTGAAAACATGGAATCCAGCATATATGTGACGTTCTGTTAAGATATCTTTTGGATCTTGGCATAGGCCAAGGTAACAGCCAGCCAGGCATCTATCATTGTGTGCCATAGAATGTCCAAATAAGTTGCTGTTTTAGAGCCGAAAAGCACTATAGAGTGTAATGCAGTAAGGTCTTTATAAGTACTTGCAAGAAACTCATTGTGAATACCCTGGTAAGTGCACCTACTAGAAGGCTGAAAACATGGAATCCAGCATATATGTGACGTTTCTGTTAAGATATCTTTTGGATCTTGGCATAGGCCAAGGTAACAGCCAGCCAGGCCATCTATTATTGTGTGCCATAGAATGTCCAAATAAGTTTGCTGTTTTAGAGCCGAAAAGCACTATAGAGTGTAATGCAGTAAGGTCTTTATAAGTACTTGCAAGAAACTCATTGTGAATACCCTGGTAAGTGCACCTACTAGAAGCTGAAAACATGGAATCCCGCATATATGTGACGTTTCTGTTAAGATATCTTTTGGATTGTCAAAGGCAAGGTAATAGCCAGAAAGATATCTATCATTGTGTGCCATAGAATGTCCAAATAAGTTGCTGTTTAAGAGCTGAAAACCACTATAGAGTGTAATGCAGTAACAGTCTTTATAAGAACTTGCAATGGAACACATTGTGAATACATCTGCTAAGAGCACCGACTATAATGTTGAAAAAATGGAATCAAGCTTAATATGTGACGTTTCTTTTAACACATGTTGCTTGGATTATAGCATAGGCCCTGGTAACAGCCAGCCAGGCATCTATCATTGTTTGGCATAGAATGTCCAAACAAGTTTGCTGTCTTAGAGCTGAAAACCCACTATAGAGTGTAATGCCTTTAACTGTCATTATAAGTACTTGCAATGCAACTCATTGTGAACACCTGAGCTAAGTGCACATACTAGAAGCTTGAAAACATGGAATTCAGCTTACATGTGATTGTTACTTTTAACACATGCTGTTTGGATTTTTGGCATATGCTCTAGTACCACCCGGCCAGGCATCTATCATTGTTTGGTACCGAATGTCCAAATAAGTTGCTGTTTTTGACCTGAAAAGCACTATAGAGTGTAATGCATTAACTTTATTTATTAATGTATAGTCTTTATAAGTACTTGCAATGCAACTCATTGTGAATACCCCAGGTAAGTGCACCTACTAGAGTGCTGAAAACATGGAATCCAGCTTATATGTGACGTTTCTGTTAACATCATGTTGCTTGGATTATCGCATAGGCCCTGGTAACAGCCAGCCAGGTATCTATCATTTGTTTGGTATACAATGTCCAAATAAGTTGCTGTCTTAGAGCTGAAAACCCACTATAGAGTGTAATGCCTTAACTGTCTTTATAAGTACTTGCAATGCAACTCATTGTGAACACCTGAGCTAAGTGCACATACTAGAAGGCTGAAAAACATGGAATCCAGCTTATATGTGATGTTTCTTTTCACACATGCTGTTTGGATATTGGCATAGGCTCTTGTACCAGCCGGCCAGGCATCTATAATTGTTTGGTACCGAATGTCCAAATAAGTTGCTGTTTAAGAGCTGAAAAACCACTATAGAGTGTAATGCAGTAACAGTCTTTATAAGTACATGCAATGCAACTCATTGTGAAATAACCCTGGTAAGTGTACCTACTAGAATGCTGAAAAACATGGAATCCAGCTTATACATAACTTTTCTTTTAAGATATATTGTTTGGAATTTTGCATAGGCCAAGGTAATAGCCAGTGAGAAATCTATCTTTATATGCCATAGAATGTCCAGATAAGTTGCTGTTTTAGTGCTGAAAAACACTATAGAGTGTAATGCAGTAACAGTCTTTATAAGAACTTGCAATGGAACTCATTGTGAATACATCTGCTAAGAGCACCGACTAGAATGCTGAAAACATGGAATCCAGCTTATATGTGACGTTTCTGTTTAGGGATGTTGTTTGGATCTCGGCATAGGCCAAGGTAACAGCCAGCGAGGCTCTATCATGGTTTGGTAGAGAATATCCAAATAAGTTGCTGTTTTAGAGCAGAAACCACTATAGAATGTAATGCAGTACCAGTCTTTATAAGTACTTGCAATGCAACTCATTGTGAATAACCCTGGGAAGTGTACCTACTAGAATGCTGAAAACATGGAGTCCAGCTTATATGTAACGTTTCTTTTAAGATATAGTGTTTGGAATTTGGCATAGGCCAAGGTAATAGCCAGCCAGACATCTATCATTGTATGCCATAGAATGTCCAGATAATTGCTGTTTTAGAGCTGAAAACCACTATACAGTGTAATGCAGTAACAGTCTTTATAAGAACTTGCAATGGAACTCATTGTGAATACATCTGTTAAGAGCACCGACTAGAATGCTGAAAACATAGATGCAGACATCCAGAGCCAAACAGTGGATGGAGCTTGAGGACTCTTAAAGAAGAATAGGTGGAAGGATTGTGGGCCTAAGGAGATAGGAACTGCACAGGAAGATCAACAGAGTAAACGAACCTGAACCCTTGGAGCTCTCAGAGACTGAATCACTAACCTTGGAGCATACCTAGTCTACACAGATCTACCTCCATGGCTGAACTAGGCCTCCCTGCACATATGTTGTAAATGTGCAGCTTGGTTATCATGTAGGTCTCAACATCTGGAGTGGGGGCTATCCCAAAACATGCAGCCTGTATATGGAGTATGGTCTTCTAAAAAAAAAAAAAAAAACAGTTGTTCAGTTATTCTGGAATATTATTTTTTTATATCTCTTGTATTCAGTTTTCAACTACTTCATTGAGAATTTTTGTATGTATATTCATGAGGGATACTGGACTATAATTTATATATTTTTGTTGGGTTTACACTTGATTTCACTATTTCAATATTATTTGCTTTGTGAAGGAGCTTAGTTTGGTTCTGAATTTTTTTAAACATAACTCAAAAAGTGTTGCTTGTTTGAAGGCTCTATAGAATTCTTGTATAATTATATCTGACCCTTGGTATTTTGCTTGTTTGTTTTATTTTCATTTTATTCTGTTTGAATGCTTTTTAAATTTTTTTGATTTGTTGAAAATAAAAAAAAAAAAGGCAAATAACTGAAAACCAAAAAAAAAAAAAAAAAAAAAAAAGAATGCTGAAAACATGGAATCCAGCATATATGTGACGTTTCTGTTAAGATATATTTTGGATCTTGTCATAGGCCAAGGTAATAGCCAGAGAGATATCTATCATTTGTGTGCCATAGAATGTCCAAACAAGTTGCTGTTTTTCGAGCTGAAAAGCACTATAGAGTGTAATGCCTTAACTGTCTTTATAAGTACTTGCAATGCAACTCATGTGAATACCCCAGGTAAGTGCACCTATTAGAATGCTGAAAACATGGAATCCAGCTTATATATGACGTTTCTGTTAAGATATTTTGTTTGGATCTTGGCATAGGCCAAGGTAACAGCCAGACAGGCATCTATCATTGTTTGGTATAGAATGTCCAAATAAGTTGCTGTTTTAGACCTGAAAAGCACTATAGAGTGTAATGCAGTAAGGTCTTTATAAGTAATTGCAAGAAACTCATTGTGAATACCCTGGTAAGTGCACTTACTAGAAGCTGAAAACATGGAATCCAGCATATATGTGACGTTTCTGTTAAGATACCTTTTGGATCTTGTCAAAGGCCAAGGTAATAGCGAGACGATATCTATCATTGTGTGCCATAGAATGTCCAAATAAGTTGCTGTTTAAGAGCTGAAAACCACTATAGAGTGTAATGCAGTAACAGTCTTTATAAGAACTTACAATGGAACACATTGTGAATACATCTGCTAAGAGCACCGACTATAATGTTGAAAACATGGAATCAAGCTTATATGTGACGTTTCTTTTACACATGTTGCTTGGATTATAGCATAGGCCCTGGTAACAGCCAGCCAGGCATCTATCATTGTTTGGCATAGAATGTCCAAACAAGTTGCTGTCTTAGAGCTGAAAACCCACTATAGAGTGTAATGCCTTAACTGTCATTATAAGTACTTGCAATGCAACTCATTGTGAACACCTGAGCTAAGTGCACATACTAGAAGCCTGAAAACATGGAATCCAGCTTATATTTGATGTTTCTTTTAACACATGCTGTTTGAATTTTGGCATAGGCTCTTGTACCAGCCGGCCAGGCATTTATCATTGTTTGGTACCGAATGTCCAAATAAGTTGTTGTTTTTCGAGCTGAAAACCCACTATAGAGTGTAATGCATTAACTGTCTTTATAAGTACTTGCAATCCAACTCATTGTGAATACCCCTGGTAAGTGCACCTACTAGAATGCTGAAATATGAAATCCAGCTCATATGTAACGTTTCTTTTAAGATTTTATTGTTTGGAATTTGGCATAGGCCAAGGTAATAGCCAGCCAGACATCTATCATTGTATGCCATAAAAATGTCCACATAAGTTGCTGTTTAGAGCTGAAAACCACTATAGAGTGTAATGGGAGTAACAGTCTTTAAAAAGAAACTTGCAATGGAACTCATTGTGAAATACATCTGCTAAGAAGCACCTACTAGAATGCTGAAAAAAATGTTTAAACCAGCTTATATGTGAGGTTTCTGTTAAGATACCTTTTGGATCTTGGCCTAGGCCAAGGTAACAGCCAGCCAAGGCATCTATCATTGTGTGCCATAGAATGTCCAATAAGTTGCTGTTTTAGAGCTGAAAAGCACTATAAAGTGTAATGCAGTAACAGTTTTTTATAAGAACTTTAATGGAATCATTGTGAATACATCTGCTAAGAGCACCAACTAGAATGCTGAAAACATGGAATCCAGGTTATATTGGGCGTTTTGTTAACACATGTTGCTTGGATTATCACATAGGCCCTGGTAACAGCCAGCCATGCATCTATCATTGTTTGGTATAGAATGTCCAAAAAAGTTGCTGTCTTAGAGCTGAAAACATACTATAGAGTGTAATGCCTTAACTGTCTTTAATAAGGACTTGCAATGAAACTCATTGTGAACACCGAGCTAAGTGCACATACTAGAAGACTGAAAACATGGAATCCAGCTTACATGTGATGTTTCTTTTAACACATGCTGTTTGGATTTTGGCATATGCTCTAGTACCACCCGGCCAGGCATCTATCATTGTTTGGTACCGAATGTCCAAATAAGTTGCTGTTTTTGACCTGAAAAGCACTATAGAGTGTAATGCATTAACTTTATTTATAATGTAAAGTCTTTATAAGTACTTGCAATGCAACTCATTGTGGAACCCCAGGTAAGTGCACCTACTAGAGTGCTGAAACATGGAATCCAGCTTATATGTGACGTTTCTGTTAACACATGTTGCTTGGGGTTATCGCATAGGCCCTGGTAAACCAGCCAGCCAGGTATCTATCATGTTTGGTATACAATGTCCAAACAAGTTGCTGTCTTAGAGCTGAAAACCCACTATAGAGTGTAATGCCTTAACTGTCTTTATAAGTACTTGCAATGCAACTCATTGTGAAAACCTGAGCTAGTGCACATACTAGAAGGCTGAAAACATGGAATCCGCTTATATGTTGATGTTTCTTTTAACACATGCTGTTTGGATATTGGCATAGGCTCTTGTACCAGCCGGCCAGGCATCTATAATTGTTTGGTACCGAATGTCCAAATAAGTTGCTGTTTAAGAGCTGAAAACCACTATAGAGTGTAATGCAGTAACAGTCTTTATAAGTACATGCAATGCAACTCATTTGAATAACCCTGGTAAGTGTACCTACTAGAATGCTGAAAACATGGAATCCGGCTTATACATAACTTTTCTTTTAAGATATATTGTTTGGAATTTTTTCATAGGCCAAGGTAATAGCCAGTGAGACATCTATCATTATATGCCATAGAATGTCCAGATAAGTTGCTGTTTTATCACTGAAAAACACAATAGAGTGTAATGCAGTAACAGTCTTTATAAGAACTTGCAATGGAACTCATTGTGAATACATCTGCTAAGAGCACCTACTAGAATCCTAAAACATGTAATCCAGCTTATATGTGACGTTTCTGTTAAGATATCTTTTGGATCTTGGCATAGGCCAAGGTAACAGCTAGCCAGGGATCTATCATTTTGTGCCATAGGATGTCAAATAGTTGTTGTTTTAGAGCTGAAAAGTACATTAAAGTGTAATGATGCAACACTCTTTATAAGAACTTGCAATGGAACTCATTGTGAATACATCTGCTAAGAGCACCAAACTAGAATGCTGAAAATATGGAATCCAGCTTATATGTGATGTTTCTTTTTAACCCCATGCTGTTTGGATATTGGCATAGGCTCTTTTACCAGCCGGCCAGGCATTTATCATTGTTTGGTACCGAATGTCCAAATAAGTTGTTATTTTCGAGCTGAAAACCACTATAGAGTGTAATGCATTAACTGTCTTTATAAGTACTTGCAATCCAACTCATTGTGAATACCCCTGGTAAGTGCACCCACTAGAAAAGCTGAAAACATGAAAACCAGCTTAAATGTAACGTTTCTTTTAAGATATATTGTTTGGAATTTGGCATAGGCCAAAGTAATAGCCAGCCAGACATCAATCATTGTATGCCATAGAATGTCCACATAAGTTGCTGTTTTAGAGCTGAAAACCACTATAGAGTGTAATGCAGTAACAGTCTTTATAAGAACTTGCAATGGAACTCATTGTGAATACATTTTGCTAAGAGCACCAACTAGAATGCTGAAAACATGGAATCCAGGTTATATGTGACGTTTCTGTTAACACATGTTGCTGGATTATCACATAGGCCCTGGTAACAGCCAGCCAGGCATCTATCAAATTTTTTGGTATAGAATGTCCAAAACCCGTTGCTGTCTTAGAGCTGAAAACATACTATAGAGTGTAATGCCTTAACTGTCTTTATAAGGACTTGCAATGAAACTCATTGTGAACACCTGAGCTAAGTGCACATTTCAAGAAGACTGAAAACATGGAATCCAGCTTACAGTGATGTTTCTTTTAACACATTTCTGTTTGAATTTTTGGCATATGCTTAGTACCACCCCGGCCAGGCATCTATCATTGTTTTTGGGACCGAATGTCCAAATAAGTTGCTGTTTTTGACCCGAAAAGCACTATAGAGTGTAATGCATTAACTTTATTTATTAATGTTTTAGTCTTTATAAGTACTTGCAATGCAACTCATTGTGAATACCCCAGGTAAGTGCACCTACTAGAGTGCTGAAAACATGGAATCCAGCTTATATGTGACGTTTCTGTTAACACATGTTGCTTGGATTATCGCATAGGCCCTGGTAACAGCCAGCCAGGTATCTATCATTGTTTGGTATACAATGTCCAAATAAGTTGCTGTCTTAGAGCTGAAAACCCACTATAGAGTGTAATGCCTTAACTGTCTTTATAAGTACTTGCAATGCAACTCATTGTGAACACCTGAGCTAAGTGCACATACTAGAAGGCTGAAAACATGGAATCCAGCTTATATGTGATGTTTCTTTTAACACATGCGTTGGATATTGGCATAGGCTCTTGTACCAGCCGGCCAGGCATCTATCATTGTTTGGTACCGAATGTCCAAATAAGTTGCTGTTTTCAAGCTTAAAAACACTATAGAGTGTAATGCCTTAACTGTCTTTATAAGTACTTGCAATGCAACTCATTGTGAACACCTGAGTTAAGTGCACATACTAGAAGGCTGAAAACATGGAATCCAGCTTATATGTGATGTTTCTTTTAACACATGATGTTTGGATATTGGCATAGCCTTGTACCAGCCGGCCAGGCATCTATCATTGTTTGGTACCGAATGTCCAAATAAGTTGCTGTTTTAGAGCTCAAAAGCACTATAGAGTGTAATGCATTAACTGTCTTTATAAGTACTTGCAATGCAACTCATTGTGAATAACCCAGGTAAGTGCACCTACTAGAACGCTGAATACATGAAATCCAGCTTATATGTGACGTTTCTGTTTAGGGATGTTGTTTGGATCTCGGCATAGGCCAAGGTAACAGCCAGCGAGGCATCTATCATGGTTTGGTAGAGAATATCTAAATAAGTTGCTGTTTTTAGAGCTGAAAACCACTATAGAATATAATGCAAGTAACAGTCTTTATAAGTACTTGCAATGCAACTCATTGTGAATACCCTGGTAAGTGCACCTACTAGAAGGCTGAAAACATGGAATCCAGCCTATATGTGACGTTTCTTTTAAGATATAGTGTTGGAATTTTTCATACGCCCTTGTAACAACCAGCCAGACATCTATCATTGTGTGCCATAGAATGTCCAAATAAGTTGCTGTTTAGAGCTGAAAACCACTATAGAGTGTAATGCAGTAACAGTCTTTATTAGTACTTGCAATCCAACTCATTGTGAATAACCCTGGTATGTGTACCTACTAGAAGGCAGAAAACATGGAATCCAGCTTATATGTGAGGTTTCTTTTAAGATATATTGTTTTGGAATTTGGCATAGGCCCTTGTAACAACCAGCCAGACATCTATCATTGTGTGCCATAGAATGTGCAAATAATTTGCTGTTTAGAACCGAAAAGCACTATAGAGGTAATGCAGTAAAATTCTTTATAAGTACTTGCAATGCAACTCATTGTGAATACCCCTGTAAGTGCATCTACTAGAAGCAGAAAACATGGAATCCAGCTTATATGTGACGTTTCTGTAAAAGATAACTTTTGGATCTTGTCATAGGCCAAGGTAATAGCTAGCCAGACATCTATCATTGTGTGCCATAGAATGTCCAAACAGTTGCTGTTTAGAGCTGAAAAACCACTATAGAGTGTAATTCAGTAACAGTCTTTATAAGAACTTGCATGGAACACTTGTGAATACATCTGCTAAGAGCACCGACTATAATGTTGAAACATGAATCAAGCTTAATGTGACGTTTCTTTTAACACATGTTGCTGGATTATAGCATAGGCCCTGGTAATAGCCAGCCAGGCATCTATCATTGTTTGGCATAGAATGTCCAAACAAGTGCTGTTTAGAGCTGAAACCCACTATAGGTGTAATGCCTTAACTGTCATATAAGTACTTGCAATGCAACTCATGTGAACACCTGAGCTAGTGCACACTAGAAGCCTGAAAAATG